>JBBPSI010000079.1:0-106174 GCA_038093515.1 Butyriboletus loyo
ATTCCATCCTCATTTGTCTTTTGACCCTCGCGACCCGATTGGGGACATGGTCTGTGCGCAGACCCCAATAGTATATAAACCCAGTCTTCATACCAATGTAACTTATCTAGTTCTATGCAGTCTTCTGCTAGCAATTAGTTCTCTTCCAGACTCTTAGTGTGCGCACTAAGGCATAGTCTGAGACCCATCCAAGAATCGTCTCAAGAGTCCTGTGGCTACTCCAGAGTGCCACCTCAGAGTTCTCATTGTTAGCACCCAGCATAACACTGTATTTCACTTACAGCCACTATGTTTCCAGATTGGTCTATATGATATCATGATCTAGAACCATATGACATCACTGTGACATCATAGTCTAGACTTAGTCATACTTGTCACATTACAAATACGGTGAGGAACAAAACTATTGTTTTGCACATTTGAATAGATTCAGATAAGTGTGTTCAACCAAAATAGATGTATCTCAGCCAGAAATGGGAGATTACATAATATTATTGCACTATGTTGAAGCCAAGATGTAAGGGCATATATTTATGAGTTTATCAAAATTTTCTCCATCCAAATGTGCAAAACATTGCAATTGTTTTGTCCCTCACTGTAGCTCTACTTATGCTATTGGACAATATAACTTAGTCTTATCGCTTATCTCTAACATATTGTCATGTGATTCTTACCTTACCTTATATAGGTACTATACAGTACACAAGTACAAATAATCCTGTACTGTATATAAGACAGCCCTTATGGCCTGTCTTTCTTTTCTTTAGATCTTTCAGTTTTTTTCATCACTACTGTGATATCTCTAAGTTGAGCCTTGCTCCTTATAACTCTCATACTCTTGAAGTATTCCCTGTTTGTGATACACACTCTCATATTATCAGTGAGTCTTTCCACTGATAAGTTTACCCTTGCATTCTTTGTTGCCCTCAGTGTGCCTGCTTGGACTTTACCAATTCTGAAAGATACATATCATTCCTGTTGATGCTGTGCACCAGGTCATCCAGCTGGTCCCTAAGTTTGGGGCACTTGCAGCATGGGAGATGACATACAATAATAGTTTGGATGTTGCTCAAGAGTTCTACATTAACAATTTTGCTGATAGAGACTTTTCACACCATCCTTAGCTACCAATAGTCCATTCTATGACTGTAGTTTCATTCCCTTTCTAGTTCTATGATCTCCACTATATCAGCTGGTGTACTACATCTGATCTGGGCTACAAATAATCTATGATCTGATTTCTTTAACACTGGCATGTAGTGATGGATGTGTCCAGTTCTGAATGTCAGTTCAAACCAGACTTCTCCTGAACTGAACATCAGGTTTGGTTCAGCATTCAGTGGTGGTGCTGAACTGAACCAAATATTTGATTCACATTCATTTGCTCCTGAACTTTTTCAGTTGGATTTAAATGTGTTTGAATCTGTTGTGTCCATTGTACTAGTATACTGCCTATGCCAGACCAGTAATATTACTTGTTCCATTATCTCCAAGCTCCCAAGCTTAATGCAGACATTTGGCAAAACATCCAAAGAAAAGCACAGCCAATGTGTGAACCTTCGCACAGAATCGCACACCTCAGAGGTCCATGACCTCCAACCACTTGGTACTTCTGTAAGCAGACTATCACTGTCAGAATCTGGTTATCTGATTCTTCCAAATCTCTGTTATTGTCCAGCTTTGATGAGATGAATGTCACAAGAGCCACATCTGAGGCCCTTCAGGTTGCAAGTGGTATCACCAGGCCACGGTGCTTTTCCAAAGTGTTCTAGGAATGATACATGGAAGCTTGGTATGCCTAAATGAGTGTTAGGAGCTTCTGGACCAGGAATTTTGGTATATAAAGGCATATCTTTGATATAGGCATGCATTCCATTGTCACAATGTTGAATGAACCTACTCGCATGGGGTGTGCTGTTGGCCATGATGGCCAGTTACTCAATCCTAGCCAGATCCAATGGTTTCATGATGTTGATGATGATATTCCTCTCCCTTCCACTGTCACCTCCACCACCACTGGCAATCCTCTGAGTCTTACCATTCATATCCCTTCACCTGTAGTCAGGATCACTGGCCAATGCTTGGAGCAAGTTTCCCAACCTTCACATTGCTTGACTGATCCTGCCAATGCAGTTCATGCTTGCAAGTGCAAGGCATCCTCAGCTGAGCTCAGCAGCCAAGAGGGATCAGTGTCTCAGGATCAGTCTTACAGAGACAGTAGTAATGATGCTGTATACTTTCCTGTGGATGCTGATACTGATGATCTCAAAGTTATTGATATGACTGAATGGCTGTGTGAATGAGAGTAGTCAGCTGTCAGCTGCAGAGCTGTGAACATTGATCATGTGGTAAGTCCTGACTGCTTAGTATTAGCATTTTTAGTAGTTTCTAACTTCAATGATAGGCTATGGTTCACCCCAAGAGTGACCGTACAGCAGATGTCCAGACTGTTTTCACCCCAGGGGAGGTTACTAATGCTACTATACAAAAGAAAGAAAAGGGTCATTGATATAGTATATGCAAGTAAGTTGCTGTGCTAACTGACATTTGCTGAGGTTTGGATGGCTAATTCACACACATAGAGTGAAGGGCATCACAGACAAACACTCATTCCTTACTGGAAGTGTTACAAGCTTACAGCTCCACATTGCATGGTTTGTAAGATATACTATTTGATCATAAACCTAATCATGGACACTTCCTGTGGATTAGGCACAATGATCATGTTACTATCTACAAGACTCGCTGTGAAAAGGCTGTGGTATGTTACGCTGGAGTGTGAAACAACTAGCAGTGAGCGCTTGAATAGGGGCTCGAGCCTAATCAGGAAGATGCCGACTCATGTAGACGACACTATCAGGCTTCTGCAGAGCAAGTGTCAGCAAGATGTCGTGTGGTGGCAACCAGACGAGATTGAGCAGGCTCTTATCGGCTCTATCGGCAGAGGATGGGTATAAGCTAGATTGCTAGGCACTTGGTAGATGTGTAGAATTAGCTAGGGAACTCATACTAGTCTAAGTACGTGTATATATACTAATAGATACTTGTGCACAGACCAAGCTGTGCGTGGCAGCAAGGGCAAGGGGTTATGAGTCAAGTCAAGTCATAACGGTGAATGAAGGAGCAGCAAAGTGCTGGTAACGAGGGAGCGAAGCTCCAAGCAAGAAGGCGACATTGTCAACGAATGGGAAAAGCTGAAGGAAAAGTGACAATGTCCACGAGGTGGAGCCCACAGGGCAAAGGGGATGCAAACGGCGGAGCCCTTGGATACGGGTCTCGACGTGAAGGCAGAGACGCGTCGTAATCTAGTCATGTGCTAGTCATGTGATGTAACGAATGTCATTGGGTAAAGAACAAGAGGACGCGACAGCTCAGCTGTGGGTCTGGCCTGACGGGGCAACAACATAGGGGCTATCTCAGCGTAGCGATACTGAGTGTTACGGTAGTGGTCTACTTTTTCTCTCCATTACCAATGGGACTACTATGTTCACCTAGCCTTTCGCTAGTTCCCTTTGAATGGTAACAACCGTTCCAGCTTAGTCATCAGTTCTTGCGCATAGACACGTTTTCCTTCATACTCTGGAACATTCTAGAGTATCTTTTCCTCGTTTGTACTTTTGCTCTTGCGACTCGATTAGGGAGCATGGTCTGTGCGCAGACCCCAGTAGTATAAAGACTCTGTCTTTACACCATGTACTTTATCTAGTTCTATGCAGTAACCTGCTAGCAATTAGTTTCACTCCAGACTCTTAGTGTGCGCACTAAGACATAGTCTGAGACCCAGCTCAGGAACACTTTACGAGTCTCGAGGCCACTCCAGAGTGCCTCCTCACTGTTCTAGTTGTTAGCGCCCAGCGTAACACTGAGACTTGCAGAAGGACTGGGGAAGTGGATGACGTCCACTAGGTGACTAGGGAGCAGGCAATGGATGGCATTGCAAGACGACGGGGGTGGCAGGAACACATGAGCATGGGAAAACGAGTGGCAGGGTATGCTTAGGGGTAAAACTGTAACTTGGTACCCCTTTACCCTCACACATTACCCAAGGATGACAAAGTGTAAGTAATCTTTTGGGCTCATTAAGTTAGAACAGTGTCCTAATCTATTTATAGGAATAATCAAACAACCCTTCATGCATATGTTGTATTGCAACCACAGGTCCCAGCATTCACAGCACCTGGATTGCTAGACTATATTGTTGAGCTTATTGTTTTGGAGGATGATGTGAGTTTTTATTCATCTATTCATGCTGATTCACTGATGGTGACATAACTAGGCTTTCCTTCTTGTCAATAAGGGTACTTTCTGCTGTTTATTACAGTCTGTGCAATCTGGCTTGGCTGATAAGGACATTCCACACTGCAAGAAGGTTTGGAATGAGATCCTTCAAAGGGCCAAGCTTGTTGAGTCTCGAATCAAAGAGCGGCTTCAGGTAAGCAATGTACCATCTGTTATAATTGTATCTGTTATAACAGACTTTTGCATTTGGACTTCACCATTTTTACTTTCAAAGGTCACATGACTCAGCGCACGTGATTGTGGGGTAATACATGTGACCATAGGCTGACTAAGCATATGACATCATGGTCCAGACTGACCCAGACTCTATGATGTCATGCCTCATGTATTTAATCTCTGTTTACTTCTCTTCTTTTTGATTGCTGTTGGCTTCTTAGTCTAACCATGTATAGTAGTTTATCACATGCACAGCTAGGTCTGTGCACCTACACTGCTTGGTCTGTGCACATTCCCTTGTAATATAAAAGGCTTGTGGTTTGGGCTAGGATTCCCTAGCTTTAACCACTTGTCTATTTGCTGGCAACAGTTGAGGATTAAGATTGAAGCTCCTTGTCCTATACTTGCCAGTACTTTGTGTAGTGCTGCAACAGTAGTGGAACTGCCTGTGACAGAGTATTCGGCCTAGCATTCGACTGGCTGTTGCTTTCATTACACCATCTGCTGTAACTTTTCTGAACTCTCACTCTATACAGACAATTGAGGGTTACATTTCATTCACATTTGATGCATGGACCAGTGATGCAGGAGACCCATATTTGTCAATTACAGGGCATTATATATCCACGTCAGATCCACAAAAGTGGGAGCTCTATACAGAGCAACTTGCCTTCACACTGATTGAAGGTAATCATTCAGATGCTAATATTGCCAAAATCATCATGGGTGTCATTGACCAGTATGCCATTCAGAAAAAGGTATTTTCTTTTTCATCCCTACAATAAGTTCATAATATGTTGTCTGCAGATTGGATGATTTACTGCAGACA
Organism: Butyriboletus loyo; assembly: GCA_038093515.1. Classification (NCBI taxonomy): domain Eukaryota; kingdom Fungi; phylum Basidiomycota; class Agaricomycetes; order Boletales; family Boletaceae; genus Butyriboletus; species Butyriboletus loyo. Next base: position 5,285 of record JBBPSI010000079.1, read on the forward strand.
ATGCATCAAATAACGATACTGCAATTCAGTCAATTGCAGAGAATGTTCCAGAGGGTGGAATTGAGAATTACAGAGTGTGCATCTGGTGCATGGAGCATGCCCTCCATCTTGCTGCTGGGCATTTCATAGTAATATCTCACCAACTTCAGGCTTGCAGCTCACAAAAAGGTTATGGGTTGCAGCAGCTAACACAATCAAGAATGTGCAGCTCTCAGGTACAGTGGATCTTGATGAGCTGGATGGCAAAGTTGAAGCCACTATGAAGGCATGTGAACAATCTGGTGGACCTGCATCCAAATCTGAGGATGAGGATGCTGATTTTGATATTGCTGATGTACTGGGTAAAGCACTGGTGCTGATCACACAGGTATGATTACTGTCTTTGAAAACTAATCCTGACATACCAAGATCCACAAATCTCCTCAAGCATGGGCCTTCTTTCATGAAATGTGCAATGAGGTGAACATCCCTGAGCTTGAGTTGCTTTAGTGGGTTTGCACACACTGGGCCTCATTATGTACTTGTTTGGAGTGTTTCTTGAAACTTCACAAGGTATCTAAATCACTAGTATTCCTCACTTTGCTTACTCTCAAAATAGGCTATTTTACACTTTGTCAAAGAAGCTGATGACAGCGACAAAGTTCCAGCCCTCAAACAAAAACAATATGCTGACTACAAGCTCTCATCAACTGAATGGGAACAAATTATACACATCCATTGAGTCCTGCGGGTTAGTAGGGGCCAACTACAAGCTGATAGGTCTAACTGCTTTCTGGGAACCAGCCTCAGTGACACAATGTTTCTCAATGACCATCCAACCTGTTACGAGACAACGATGTTATCAAGTCACACAGGGTTCCGCAACTGTCGCAGTTATACACCGTAACTGTTATAATCATAACATTTTATTCATACACTTCGTACACTTCGTACACTTTCACTTTGAACTTAGTCGATTTCACTTTCAAAGGTCACGTGACATAGCGCACGTGATCGTGGGAACTTACATGTGATCTCTTGCTGACTAAGCATATGATGTCATGGCCTAGACCAGGCCTAGACTTTATGATGTCATGACACATGTATTTAATCTCCGTTTACTTCTCTTCTTTTTGATCCCCGCGCCTCGTATGGTTAATCACCGTTGCGCTTCTCTTCTTTAGTCTATCCATGTATAGTAGTTCATCACACGCACAGCATGGTCTGTGCACATCCCTGTACAATATAAAAGGGCTCGTGGTTAGACTAGGATTCCCTAGTTTTAACCACTTGTCTATTCGCTGGCAACAGTTGAGGATTAAGTTGAAGCTCCAGTCTCATACCTGCCAGGTCTTTGTGTAGACCTGAAACTGTTGTATAGGACCGCTTGTGGCAACGGTATTCGCACTAGCATTCAACTGTGTGTTGCTTGCGCAACAGTAACTGGCGAGGTATAATGAGGATAGCTTAAGTCTTAATCTCTCAACTGTTGCCAGCGAATAAGACAAGTGGTTAAAGCTAGGGAATCCTAGCCGCAACCACAAGCCCTTTTATATTACAGGGGAATGCGCACAGACCATGCAGTGCGTGAGACTAGTTACTATACATGTACATATGAGGAAGTCACAAGTCAACGATGATGAGAAATAGAAGTCGACGGTGATCAAAAAGAAGAGAAGCAAACGGAGATTAAATACATGAGGCGTGACGTCATAGAGTCTGGGCCAGTCTGGACCATGACGTCATATGCTTAGTCAGCCTGTGGTTACATGTATAATCCCATGATCACGTGCGCAAAGTCACGTGACCTTTGAAAGAGAAATATGACGAAGTCCAAACGCAAAAGATAGTTATAAGAGATACGATTATAACACAACCAACCCTGGCTCATTCCATTCCAGTTCTGTTGAAATGGTAGTGTTCTATTTCTGTATTTCACTTACAGCCACTATGTTTCCAGACTGGTCCTTATGACATCATAGTCTAGACTCAGTCATGCTTGTCACATTACAAATGGCTCTGATTATGCTATTGGACGATGTAGAGAACACATATCCTCTAGGTCGCAATCACTCCTCTTTCTGGCAATTCAGCACTCACATGCATTGCAAACAATCACTTTGCAACCATCTTCACTTCCATAGGTTCCATATCAAGGTTCCGTGTGTCCAGAAAGTGTTTGCAGGTAGGTTCCTTTCTATTTGATATTGTACTTATTATTTCCATTCGACTTCTATGGCAACTGCTATGATTATATACATTCTGTCAATGATTTCCTTGATGTTTTTACTTAGTTTTCACTTATCCTTAGTGTTTCAAGTCTTGGGAAATGCCCAGACTATAAAAAGGTTGTAACTACAACCTAAAATATTACTTTTCGACTCTCCTGCCTCTCTGTGCAATCATCTAGTCACCCACTGCCATAGTTCCTTGATCTTCAAGCCATAGCCAACGGATTCCATCCATCCCCATGTCCTCTCCAGTCCATTCCATAGCGGAGGAAGTCTGGAATATCAGGTTTTCTGTAAAGACATCAGTGGAAATGACCTTCCCTGGTGTTCATCTCTTCATTACCTCTCTACTTCTCTTTGGGGTCAATCATATCGCACCCTTTTCTTATTTCTTTGCTTTTGATTGGATTGAGTTCTTCCTGTAGCAGGGTTCTCCACTCTCAGTCCCATCTAGCATCATTCAACAATATACTTAGTCTTATCTCTTATCTCTAGGATATCATCATATGTTTTATACCTTACCTTATATAGGTACTATACAGTACACAAGTACAAACACTCCTGTATTGTATATAAGACAGCCCCTATAGCCTGTCACTTTTCTTAAGATCTTTCAGTTCTTTTACCACTACTGTGATATCTCTAAGTTGAGCCTTACTCCTTATATTCTTCAAGTACACCTGTTTACAATACTCTCACTCTCATATTATCAGTGAGTCTTTCCACTGATAGGTTTACCCTTGCATCCTTCATTGCCCTTGGTGTGCCTCCTTGGACTTTATCAATTCCGAAAAGTTCTTGAGTTTCTCTCACAGAACTGGGAGGATTTATGTGAAAACCCAGAGTACAAGATGCTTGCAGCATCTCTTCAGGCAGGGTTGGATAATCTGGGTAAGTGGTATCATAGCACTATTGAATCTGACACATACTTTATTACCATGGGTACATATCATCATGGCTGTCAAAGTGTGAGTAAGCAATGTTAACACAAATTCACACTAGTTCTTGACCCTACAATCAAACTTGCTTATGTCAAGAAGAGGAAAGGAAAGATTACAAAGTTGGTTATAAAAAGTTTGAGTCAGTGGTGCACCCATTCTAATCTCTCCAGCATGGCAGGGTCATTTACCTCTCAACAATCTTGCAGTTTGATCAGTATTACATGACTCCTTCAGCCTGCACAGAACTGGTAGCTGTTATTGTTACAGTTTTACCCCTAAGCATACCCCGCCACTCGTTTTCCCATGCTCATGCGCCCCCGCCGCCCCCACCATCTTGCGATGCCGCCCATTGCCCACTCCCTAGTCGCCTAGTGGACGTTATCCACTTCCCCAGGTCTCAGTGCTGCTACACTGAGATAGCCCCTATGATTGTTGCCCTGTCAGGCCGGACCCACAGCTGAGCTGTTGCGTCCTCTCATTCTTTATCCAATGACATTTGGTTCATCACATGACTAGCACATGACTAGATTACAATGTGTCTTGACTAGCACGCCGAGACCCGTATCCAAGGTCTCTGCTATTCGCGTCCCCTTTGCCCTGTGGGCCCCACCTCATGGACATTGTCACTTCACCTTCAGCTCTTCTTATTCGCTGACGATGTCGCCATCTTACTTGGAGCTTCGCTCCCTCGTTACCGGCACTTTGCCACTTCTCCATTTGCCATTATGACTCAAGTCGACTCATAACCCTTCGCCCTCGCTGCCATGCACAGCTCGGTCTGTGCACAATATCTATTAGTATATATACACGTACTTAGACTAGTACAAGTTCCCTAGCTAATTCTACGCATCTACCAAGTGCCTAGCAATCTAGCTTATACCCATCCTCTGCCAATAGAGCCGATAAGAGCCTGCTCAATCTCGTCTGGTCGCCACCACATGACATCTCGCCGACACTTGCTCTGCAGAAGCCTGATAGCGTTGTCTACACGAGTCAGCATCTTCCCGATTAGGCTCGAGCCCCTATTCAAGTGCTCGCTGCTAGTTGTTTCGCACACCAGCATAACAGTTATGAGACAACAACCAGCGATGCTAGGCTGAATATCAAGTCACAGGTGGTTCCACTACTGTTGCAGTTCTACACAAAGAACTGGCGATGATAGAGATAGAGCTTAGAACCTTAATCCTCAACTGTTGCCAGCGAATAGACAAGTGGTTAAAGCTAGGGAATCCTAGCCCAAACCACAAGCCTTATATATTACAAGGGAATGCACACAGACCAAGCAGTGCGTGTGACTAACTACTATACAAGTATATACAAGTAGAAGTACAGGGTCGATGGAGATTAAATAGAAGTCGACAGCAATCAAAAAAGAAGAGAAGTAAACAGAGATTAAATACATGAGGCATGACATCATAGAGTCTGGGCCAGTCTGGACCATGACATCATATGCTTAGTCAGCCTATGGTCACATGTATAATCCCATGATCACGTGCACTAAGTCACATGACCTTTGACAGAAAAATGGTGAAGTCCAAATGCAAAAGTCTGTTATAAAGCATACAATTATAACAGTAGCTACTCAGCTGAAGCCAGGTAAGTTTCACATGCTCTCTGTAAAATAAAGCTGCTGTGGTAATCAAATCTTTAATTGTTCTTGGTAGAGCAGTCCATCTCTGAATCTGTGCAATATGGTGATGCATGGATGCAACAAGCAATTCATGCAGAGAAGCAGGCACAATGTGTTGAAATGGTAGTGTTCTATTTCTGTATTTCATTTACAGCCACTACATTTCCAGACAAGTCTATATGACATCATTGTCTAGACTCTTCTGTTATGCTTATCTCATTACATATAGCTCTTATTATGCTATTGGATGATATGCTTAGTCTTATCTCTTATCTCTAACATATCATCATGTGGTTCTTACCTAACCTTATATAGGTACTATACAGAACACAAGTACAAACACTCTTGTACTGTATATAAGATGGCCCTTATGGCTTGTCGCTTTTCTTAAGATCTTTCACTTCTATCATCACTACTGCAATATCTCTAAGTTGAGCCTTGCTCCTTATACACTTCAAGTACACCTGTTTGCAATACTCTCACTCTCATGTTATCAGTGAGTCTTTCCACTGATATGTTCACCCTTGCATCTTTCATTGCCCTCGGTGCACCTGCTTGGACTATACCAATTCCGAACAATGTGCCACCAATTCCCATGCTGAACTGACATCATATTTGACAAGCCCACTCAAGGAAGAAGTTGGTGATGTCATGCAGTGGTGGGGGGTAGGCCACTTTTGCTCATGTCCATAGTATATGATTATATTTTCCCAAAAAATGTTTATAGCAACACTCAATCCAGTATCCAACACTCTCTCATATGGCACATGACTACCTAGCCATTCCAGGATCTGCAACACCTTCTGAACAAGCATTCTCATCTGGGCTCACCAGGACTTCATGCTGTAATCAGATCACCCCTGAAATGTTTGAAGCCCTATAGTTGCTAAAGAGTGGCTACCAAAATGGACACATTCAGGCTGCAGTCGAGGCAGAGTTGCATGCTCACAAGGCAGCACTCTTTGCTCAGTTCACTCAGGGCAATGACTCTGATGCTATGTCTGCATAAGTAGCTGTCCCCTCATAACTGTATATAGAGCTTGTTAGATATCTATCATTGTTCTAATAGTATAATCAAAACTCAAAGCCTGAACACATTTGAACACATTTGAACACAAACTGAACACTGGGTTTGGTCCATCTAGCATTCAGTTCTAGGTTCAGCTCTTGGTGCGAACCTGAACTGAAGTCTGGTTCAGTGTTCAAAAGAAAACCCAGAGAACTGAACTGAACTGAACTTTTCCAACACTACTGGCATGGCAATGTAACTTGGCAGTGGCTTATCTTTATGATGACAGAGATTCATGCATGATCTAACACAACAGAGATTGCAGGTTAACAGAGTTTTGCTACATGAGCTACAACTGCTAAACCTCACTACAAGGTGCTAACTTTTTGCCTGTTTGCTATAGCCTGGTTCCCTAGGCAGTTGTTTTCCTGATGGGTGTTCGGACTTTGTAGTTGTGCATAGCGTAAGGTGCCCGAAAGGTAACTAGCGACGCGACACTCATATGCGCCGCCTACCACTTTTCCCCCAGCCCTGAGCATGTTTAAAGACAGCCCTTTCAGTATCGTACTTGAATGCGACCTTACCCGTCGCCCCATTCTCTGCCTTCTCACTACCCGCTTCTCCACCAATGGGTGCCTTCGACAATACGTATGTTCTTTCCCTCTTCTCCCTACCCCGTCATTGATCATCAATCCCAGTTTAGGTGCTTTGTTGATCGGCGTCGTCCTCGCAGCGGTGTGAGTATATGACACTGCAGAGTCGCCGATCGTACTCATAATTACTTGCGTAGCTTATACGGAGGTGTGTGTGTCCCAATGCATCTCATTTCTACCATATCAAACTAGCATGCAACGTAGTCACATGCATTCAGACCTGGTACTATTATAATGCTTATCCTTCGGACCCGTGGCATCTCAAGCTTCTGGTCAGTTGACGAGGATGTCCTCTTTCGGTTCCATCCATATATGTGTTACAGGTCGCTACCGTTTTCGTGTTAGACACTTGCCACTAGGCCATGATTACGCACGCGGGCAAGTACAGTCATCCACCGCTGGTAAATGTGTGTACTCACTGGCATCCATCCATCCCTAGCGTACACATATCTCGTCACCGGCTTCGGAAATCCAGAAATGCTTGGGAAGGTTGTCTGGTGAGTTGTAGTAGCTCATGGCTCACAATTCTTTGTGCTCATTCCCCACAGGAGTCTGATCGTATGAGACTATCGTTTTCTTCCCTGACTGTCGTTGACCAATTTCGTAATCTAGGCCGAAGGCTTATTCACTGTATGGCACTCATTCGGCTTTACTGGGTTCCCCCGACTTACCATACATATTAGGGACTCACTGCACTCTTCGTTCAATCTTTCTTGGCGATGCGCATTTACATGCGTACGTTTACCCTTCGTCTACTGAGCCCCATCACTGAGCTTCCCCAAAGTCAGCAAGAAAAGCTGGCTTGTTACTGGTTCAGTGGTGAGTCGCGTGCTTTGGGACATGCGGTATAGTTTCTTAGTCTTTTCCTAGATGTCACTAGTCATTGGTTATTTCAGCGAGTCGCATCCTCCCGAGTTCGCTTTTCCCCAACTACTAATACTACCATGCATACAGTTTTTCTTCTCGGTGGGTCCTAGGTAATTTCGCCGAGAAACATTGACACCGACGTTTCCGCATAGTTCTTATTGGCCAGGCGTACGTTTCCACTTCATACTTTGTTTTATTGTTGTTCTGCTCATACACACTTAGTTTACACTTCCGATCGTTTACACAGGTGGTTGCTATCAAGGTAACGAAGTCGTTCTAGTTCTAGGAACAACCCGCTGATGACATGCCTAGGGTCAGATGATAGCGCTTAACGTAGTTACCGCAGCAATGGACGTTCTCATCACCATGCTCCTCTGTTATCTGTTGCAAATGGCACGAACTGGCTTCCGGAGGTGAAAAAATTTCTACACGTGTGTTCACTGCACATTGTGACTATTCTTGTCGTCAGATCCGAGACAATGATCAACAATTTGGTAAGTGTCCATGCCGATGGAATCGTTCTGCGTCAAAGACGAGTGCGGCGGTCTAGATCACGTTTACTATCCAAACTGGTCTGTTGACCAGGTGAGTTTGGTGATCCGATTGAGGAGCATGTTGCTGATAGTGCGATAGTACCTGTGCCGTCGCTACCGTGGTATCCGTAAGCATTGGCGCTTGGCTCTCGTGATCGCCTGTTGATGTGGATGACCCTGTGTTAGATCATTGTGTGGTTAAACTCGTTCATCTACTTCGCATTCTACTTCAGCCTTGGCCGATGTACGTCCCGCGTCGGGATGGGTTCCCTTATTGATGTATTGCTCCACAGTGTATTGCAATTGCCTCCTTGCAACCTTGAACATGCGCAACGTCATAAAGGGCGAGTCTGATAACAATGAAGTATCGCTTTCCCTTCAAGACGTGCAACAAAGGATGAGTGATCAAATGATTGGAACTGGAGACATGGTGGGTTTCTCGAGCGATGGTATCAAAGCATGGTCTCGTTATCTCGTCATCGTTATTTCGCCAGCGCGTACCAAACAATACTTGCATCAAGGTCGACATCATGCAAGAGCAGTACGTCCGGGATGAGGTGAGTAGCGTGTGTGAGGGCACGCGTTCTGCTTGACTGATGTTATGGCCAGCGGTACACTGATGTAAAGAGTGCCGATGTCGCCTGAACTACAGTTGGCTCCCTGATATCGTATGTCTCGTATGACGACGTACCCCTTCATACCACATAGGATAGGATGCTTCGCGATCCTGAGGTCGCTGTTCAAAGGCATGTCATGATCGTACCAGACCTCGCTATCTCCCCTGACGAACGTGTGGCAGATCGAAAATTACGAAATGAGACAATCCTAAGGGAAACCTTTTTACTCTTACTTCCTGAAGTAAAACCACCTTCTCTTGATTTATATACATATTCGCATCATCTTGGTCACTTACCCAAGTACTTGTTCCCAAATATTTCCTTTAGGAGGATCGTTCTGGCTCATAAGCTCAACACGGTTGGTACGTCGCGACGAACGTTCTCAGCCGAGGTTCCCTGGACCGGCGCATTTTCGGACGATTCAGCGATGCTTGCTGCGACTCAGTGGCGCGCCTGGCACTCCAAGTCATTGTGGCATTTTCTCCATCATGATCATCGTCCTAAACATCGACCGGTTCAGTTCACCCCGGCTGCTCTTTCGACTCACGTTCATAGGCTTTCCTCACCGAGCATCCCCTTCGCTCAAACGAGACATGCTCGTACTTGACGTGAAGTAAAGCTCGATAGAGTCCGGTGGATCTCCTCTGCCTCCCGCAGTATCGGAAAGCACATTCTCGATGTGCCCAAGTATGCACCCAAAACGGCTCGTCTCTGATCCCTTCTTCCTTGCACGTTGTTGTTGCCTAGCGATTCTCGTTCGGGTATTGTCCGACAAGACTCTTCCCTTCCCTTTCAATGAGCTGGCATCGTCGAGGCTTAAAAGGGCCGCTCACCACCAGCTCAGCCCCCATCGAACGTCGACCCAACCGCCCTATCGCTCGTAATACCAATACCATGCTCCTCCATACCTCGTTCGTGACGCTCATCTTTGCCCTGTCCGCCTTTGGCGCGTCGATCAAGCGTGACACGACTCAAGTGCAGAATGATATCACAGACTTGGAGGATCAAACAGAGGCCCTCGATACGTCCATCGACAACTTTCCTAGTAGTGGCGGCACGCTTGCGCAAGCCATGGTAAGCGTCTTCAAGCACCCCCCCCCCCCTCCCCTGCTGTATACCCATCAGAAACTGAACTCACGCGCCACGACCGTGACAGGCCATCCACGAGCAAGCTACCAACCTCGCAAACAAAGTCCAGACCACAACGACCGATATCACTGTCAGTCGTTGCTGTTTATCGACGATCCCCGCGCTGAGCGTTGATGTTGCTTGCTTGCTTTTGCACCGCTCCTTTCTTCCCGCTTTGCTTTCTGTCCTCGTATCACAGGCCAGCTCCGCGTTCTCCCAATCAGAAGCCAGCAACATTATGACACAAACAGAGCAGCTCGCATCTGACGTCGAGAAGGCCCTCAGCAACCTCGTCGATAAGAAACCTGCCTTCACCGAGTTGAACGTGGCCTGGATTGTCCAGAACGATCTCGCGACGCTCCAGACCGACACCCAAAAGTTTGGCACCGGGTTTGTGGCTAAGGTTCCGGTACGTTCCACGTCGGTCCTGTCGATACGCGTTGGAGCGTAGCCATTTCGTGTTGTTACGCGTGGTCTTTTTTTTTTTTTCATCTCCATGCCAGTCGCTGCTTCTTGCTTTCTCTTTTTTTTCCTTCAACGTTGTTCTCGCTTGATATTATACTGACCTGGCATGATGATATACACAGGGATCCCTGACGAGCGCTGCCCAGAAGATGATCGATGCTTTGATCAATGCATTCGAGACCGCGAAGCAAGCGTACGCTTCCTAAGCTGGGCGTAAGCTGCAAGTTGCCCCCCGTTCCCTCGTGCCAGATGCTGCTAGCGTGCGCCACGGGATTGGCCCTGTCGTAGGTGTAGTTTGCTGTATGTGTATATCGTATGTGACCGCTTCGGCCATGTGCCAACGAACGTTTGGTGCTTGGTGAAATGACAAAAAGTGCTTTTTCTTGGGATTCTTGAATCACTGGTCGCGCTCATCCGAGGATGAGTCTCCCGGGAAGAGTGGACCCAAACGCATGTTAACGTTCAACAACACCGACCTGCTGAATAGCCGTATCATGATGCACGATGCATGACGGACATGTTCGACGTCGGGTGGTGTTAATAAGTTTTTTTCTTACCGCATACTATTGCCCGTTCAAGGCAACGGTTCAAGGGTGGAATCGATACCGCCATGTTAGTAACCCGCGAGGATAGACCGACTGACCAAGCGCCGGAGAGTCCACCGCGCTGTCCGACCAAAGCTACTTGGGCGAGGAGCAGAATTCACTCTCGTGCCGTGTCGCCACTTCTCCAACCTGTTGGTCGCTTTGCTTCTGCTTTCGTTGCACGGTCGTAGCTTACCTACGTTACACATGAATTTCTTCCACATGTACGCCAACTCTATGTATTCCCACCCAGCTAGGCTAGCGTGTCAAAATGCGGCGGCTGAGTAGCTGCAGCGAAGTCCGAGTTCCAGTCAGGACAAGGAAAGCGGAACACACCGTCTAGGCTGATGCATCCTTACTGGAGTCACCGTGCCATCACGCACCAGATCAAAACTAAGTGATAGCTATGGTAAAGTAGCTCAGCTTGACAACCAACGACACCAAAACGAGCCAAACTTACTGTATTTAGGACCCCCTCCACCTTCGGGCACCGTCCACGTGATATCCTGAGTAGGAACTTTGATATCACATAACTTGCAATGGATACAGTTCTGCAAGGACGAGCGAGATGGTCACACCCAGAGGTGCGCGAAAGCCGAACCGCTCACCTGCGAGTTGATAACCAACTTCTTGCCATCCCATCCTTCTTCCTTGGATACGGCTTCGTCCTCGATGTATTCGTACACACCGGCCGGACACGCGCGTTGAAGCAGGCCTGCATACTCGCCAACGTTTCGGAGGACGTGCTCTCTCCTCAAAGACACGTCTTCTACGCCGTCCTTGCGGACGCGTAGATGAATAGGCTGGTCCTCGGCGTGATTCGTGCCCGTGAGCGTCAGAGACGTCAGCAGATCGGTTGACAGTGGCGGTTGCGGTAGGGGATAATCGATGGGTTTGAAGTGTCTGGCCGTCAGCGTATGCGCAGCGTCCGAACTCTGGGTCTTGCTGCGAAACGTCCATGGGGTCTGGCCCTTGAGGAAAAGCGAGTCTACGCCCGAGTATGCGATACCACCCCAGATGCCCAACGACGTGTTGAAACTCGCACGCAGGTTGCGCACTTCGTTCAGATCCGACCACACCCAGCTCGTCCGGACGGCGTTGTCGTACTTGCTCATGTCACTTGGAGCGTTGGTATCTGCTCCCGATGACGCTGATTCTGTGAGCACCTCTGAAGCTGCTTCCGCTGCGAGCATACCGGTTTTCATGGCGTTGTGCGTGCCCTTAATTTTGGCAATGTTGACGAACCCGGCGGAACATCCAATCAGGGCACCGCCTGGGAAATGAAGTTTTGGGACAGACTGTAAGCCGCCTTCGTTCAACGAACGAGCACCATAAGCAATGCGAGTCGAGGAACCAGATAAGAGCTTGGCAAAGTAAGGGTGGTGCTTCATGCGCTATATCGAGTGTCAGATTTGAGCGCAAAACACAAGGACGCGTAAAAGCTCACCTGCAATTCCTTGTACGGACTGAGATACGGGTTCGCATAGTCGAGGCCAATGACCAATCCAAGGCTGACGAGTCCGTCCGCCATATGATATACCCAACCTCCACCGTACGTCAGGTAGTCGAGCGGCCAACCCATGGTATGCACGACCTCGCCCGGTCGATACTGGCTCGGGTCGACGCGCCAGACTTCCTTGAGGCCGATGCCGTATGTCTGTGGATCTGCATCTTTGCGTAGGTCGAATTTGCGGATGAGTTCTTTGGAGAGCGAGCCGTGCGCGCCTTCGGCGATGAGTGTGACCCTTGCACGGAACTCCATCCCGGGTTCGAACGTCTCCTTCATACGGCCTTGCTTGTCGAGACCGACTTCGTTGGTCCGTACGCCAGCGACGCTGTTGCCGTCCTTGCCATATACGAGACCGGCACCAGCAAATCCGGGATAAACTTCGACGCCGAGCTCCTCTGCGATGGTCCCCAACCAGGCTGTAAACCGAGAGAGAGAGGTGATGTAGTTGCCATCGTTGGACATCTGGGGTGGATGCGGAATGGGAAAGGAGTATTTCTTGGTGAGGAATCGCATCGTGGAGGACGTCGCGGGCTGTTTGAGGGGGTGGTCATCCCTCGAGGACCAATCCGGAAGCAGCTCGTTGAGAGCACGAGGCTCAATGACAGCTCCGGAAATGATATGTGATCCTGCGTCGAGCAGGAGTCAGTCACGACGACGTGAGCAGGTGACAGAATGTCGACGAACCTACTTCGCCACCCTTTTCGAGGACGACGACACGAAAATCCCTCCCTTTTTCTTGTTGGAGTTGCTTTAGACGTATGGCAGCACTGAGACCAGCGGGACCAGCTCCGACGATGCAGACATCGACGTCTTCCGAGATGCGCTCTACGGTTGCTGGATCAAACGGCTCTCTCTGGCGTGGTAGAGCGACATGAAAGGCACGTCGAGAGCCAGCAGAAGCTACTCGCCGCCTGGCACAAGTCAACATTCTGAATCTGTCCAACGACACGAGCCGGATGCCAGGACAAGATGCGTGACGCAATGGTCACATATTGTCAGCATCTGTCACGTCACGTAACCTTGGATGATGGTGACGGCACGTCGACTCGTTCAAGAGCTCATCAACTTGGACCTCAATGACCGGCTTCTCTGCGGTACCCATCGCGGACGAGTCTGAGGATGATCATGACCGTCGTTGGGCAGGTGTTGCCCGCGTAGCTGGCCCCGTTTGGACACAGCTACCGTCCCTGACCGTCGGTCTCTTTGGCGTACAAATGCTCTGGTCGGTGGAAATGTCCTATGGTGACCGTCTGCAGCTCGCCATGATACGAGCTACTGACGTCATATAGCCTCACCATACCTGCTCTCCCTTGGCCTCCCAAAATCGCTCATGGCCATCGTTTTCCTTGCTGGACCACTCTCTGGTCTCGTCGTGCAGCCCATGATAGGTACGTCTCAGTGTCAGGCCGTCAAATAGTTCTGACCACGAGTCCACTAGGCATACTCGCCGACAACTCTAAATCCCGGTTCGGGAGACGGCGACCCTTCATCGTGGTCTGTGTCGCATTATGTGCGTTCGCCACCCTTCTTCTCGGATTCACGAGACCGTTTGCAACCATATTCGCTCCCCTGGATTCGCACTCGGTGAGCTATCCTTTTGCACACACTTCCTGGCACAAGGTCCGCTCACCCGCAATAGAACGACATCCTCACCATCTGGCTTGCCATAATTTCCATTTATTGTATAGACTTCTGTATCAATGCTGGTGAATATCGCGGATCACGTCCACGGAAATTGCAGTCTTACGTCTTCGTCTAGTCCAAGCCCTCGATCGTGCGCTACTCGTGGACACCCTACCCACCGACGAGCAACCTGCGGGCAACGCTTGGGCAGCGCGAATGCTGGCCTTCGGAAGTGTTGCCGGATTTTTCGTGTAAGCCTGCATTACCTTTTGGACGCCGAGTATTTCTTGACTTGCGTCCTAGAGGAAATCTCGATCTCCCTTATTTTCTCCCCTTCTTGGGCAGTGCACAATTGGAGGTCTTCTCCGTCGTCACTGCTTTCCTCTTGTTCTTGACACAGGCATGGATGTGTGTCCATGTGACAGAGCGTGTGTTACTCTGCTCATCGTGTGTTACTTCCTACTTCACCGCTGTGGCATGCACTCGGCTCATGTTCTCCGCAGAAGCGGTCCCAAAGGATTTCGACAAGAGTTAAAAGAGCTATGGGAGACTCTCGTGAGGTTGCCTAGTGTCATCCGGAAGATTGTGCGTCCTCGCCTCCTTGTTTTCAAATCTGCGGTGACCTGTATCTGCAGTGTTGGATCCAATTTTTGTGCGTTCTCTCGTTTGCACTTTATTGCTCGTTCTGATGATGGCTAGTGCATGGTTGGGGTGGTTCCCAATACTATTTTTTACCACAGTGTACATTGGCGACCTTCACAAGAAATCTTCGCCTATTCCGGAAAGCGAAGATGCTGCGATTGCCCTTGATATCGAATCCACGCGGCTTGGGACACGAGCAATGTTTTACAGTGCTTTGGTGTCCCTGGCAGCCAACATCATCATGCCCGCTTTCGTCGTCCCGCAACGCGCGGGGCACGCTTCCAGCCCTCTTCAATCAAAGAAAAAGACGTGGTTAGAACGTGTTCGGATGCACTTGGCAAGTTTATGGGCATTGTCTCACCTTATTTTTGCGATCTGTATGGTTGCCACATTGTACGTCCGTCACTCCTCCTTTGTGCTATTCACATCTGTGGCGATCTTTTGACAGCTGATGTATTTGTTTTTGCCCTTTCAAATACAGCGTCACCTCGACCGTGTCGGGTGCAACCTTCATCATGTCTGTCGTCGGGTTCTGTTGGGCAATTACGCAATGGGCGCCTTTTGCCTTGGTAAGTGAAGATCGGGCACGAGACCATCCTGTTCTTACCCCATACCCCAATGGCATCTTTAGCTTGGGGAGGCAATATTATCCCACCCAGCCTCAGATGATGCGGGGTCAATCCATCTCGCTGACACGCGTTCGACACGCTTGGTCCATCCACGCGATGAAGAGGAAATCCAGCAGCTTTTTCAAGCCGACGTCGACGACGACGAAGAGGAAGAGGGCCACTCGCACCATCACACCCATACCCGCGCCGACATTCAGAGTAATCCGTCCGTATCAAGGACCACGTCGTTTGACCAAGACGATGAGCTCGATCCTCGTCCGAGGATCATTGGGTTGGGAAACTCGCGGGCACGCGTCAGCAGGATCGACACAGCCATTTCGTCTGTGGTTCAGTTGGAGCGTAATGCGATGACGTCTACATCAGGGTCTGGAAGAAAGTCAGCCAATGGTCTGAGTGCCCAGGCCGGTGCCATCATCGTGCGTGATCCTCTCTCTGATTGCATGTTCTTCGGACCTTTGCGACTCCAACGCTCACGTGCCCCTCTCTCTCTCTCGCTCTCTCTCTTTCGTCTCTTCCACACCATGTTTGTGTACCCTCGTACCGGTCCCCCTCCAGGGCATTCACAACATGTTCATCGTCATTCCTCAATTCCTCGTGACCGGTCTGTCATCGATAATCTTTGCGATCGTTGATCCGGATAAATCCGTCCTACACGGCCACCATCCTGGTAATGGGACGATCACCGCTGCTTCGCAGGATGCCGCACGACAGCTGTTCGCCATCCGCTCGGACGACAGTTCACGGACCAAGCCTGACTCGATAGCCATCATCTTTCGGTGCGTTTTGTTTATTTTCGTCCCCCCCCCTTCCCCTTGCCTCCTCTGCCCCGCTGTGACCGCCGTCCTGACCATTCATGTTGTTTCATCCCCCCCCCCTCCCGTCTGCGCTCAGACTGGGAGGCATTGCGGCCATGATAGCGTTCGTTCTCTCCTATCGCCTCGCCAAGGAACTCAAACGTCATTCGTGACGATGGACGATGGATTGTTACATAGTATACACCTTCTATGGACGTTCCCAACGTAGCAAACACGCTTCTCGTTCGTCGTTACACCTAATGAACAAGTTATCCTTGCCAAACGTTTGCCCGTGTCGATCTTGAGCATCTAAAAGAGGGTTCCGTCGCTGATGATGTCGATGGGAGGTCCTCCCGTGGCCGGGCGGAGCTTCTTGGCGATCTCCCTCCCGCCTTTCCAAGTTGCGCTCTCCAACACCTGTGCCAACGTCAGCGCTTCCTCAGAAAGGTTGTATTTCCGGCGAAGACCGTCCGCGATCCGATCTCTATAGAAAGGAAATTTGGATTAGTAAAACGCATGTCAGTGTCCATCGAGAAGCAGAAGCCTTTTTCTTGCGGGGGGAGGCGGGGGGGTGGTTTAAGAAAAAAAAAAGAAAAAATACTCGATACGAACAGTTCGATGACCGTCATAGCGCGCCACTCTACCACGGCAGGATGCGATGGCGGTAGACGAGGGATACCGCTCTCATCGGGGACGTGCTCGGATGACAACACGCCTGGGCGAAGGGTCAGCACGCCGAGATCGACCAACAGACCGCCTGTTGTTCGTGCGGTGTTGCATCAGTCAGCCGGCCGCAAGACGGGTCAGGTTATCCCCCATCCGTCGTCTCCCCCAAAAAACGCTCACCGTTGCGGTATTCTGGCAACCCGGTCATGTCCTCCATCCCGTCGAACGTCCACCCGAGCAGTTTCTGAATGGGCTCGATGAGACTGTACGAGATCCAGCCGGTGAGCTTGTGGAACGGGACGAGCGCATCTTCGGATTCGGATTCGGATTGGCCTCCTGGTTGGCCCCGTGAGAGTGAGAGGGCGAGGGCGGGACAGGGCCAGACGTCCCCGAGGGGGAGGCCGTCCAACGTGAGTCTGGATGGCCAGATCGGGGAGAGACCGTCGATGAGGACGGACCAGAGCGCGGCAATGTGCACACGGCGCGTGGAACCCTCCAACTTGGACTGTGCCCCGAGGAAATCTGCGCGTTGGAGACGTGTCGTCAGTCTATTTCACATCCCATGACGACAGGCGGGGACGGGGCGCGCATGAGGCTGCCAAAAAGGGTGGGGGAAGGGGGGAAAGAGATGGAAGGGGCGATGAATGACGCAAAGGGTGGTGATGCGATGTGAATACGTGGGGGGAAAGGTTGACTCACCCAGCATGTTTCCCGGCCTGGCGTCTTGCCCGAAAATTTGGGGGTTCGATGTGAGCGCGGAACTAAGATGAACGAGGAGCGCGGTTCGACCTTCAAGTCCGACCATCGGGTTCGCGGCGCTGACTTGCATCGCCTCGGCAACTTTATCAACATTGATGCGCGCGAGTCCTTGTGCTGTTTTTCATCGCGGGATCATTTAAATAACATCAGCATCAGCCCAAATATCTGGTGATCGCGAAAAAGAAGCAAGCATGGTGAAAAGAGCAAAGGGAAAACGTGGGGGAGCCTGGAGGAGGGGGGGGGGTTGCGTACCGTCTACGCGATAGGGCTGTGAGACAGACCCCGAGAAAGCACCCGCGAGGAACATGTGTAGGCTAGCGACGGCGAGGCCTTCCGAGCGCGCAAACGTGTTGCGTCCCTCGCCGGGTTCGGTGTACGTCCAGTCGTTTCCGGCGCCGGCATCGAGAAGGACGGAGACGAGGAAGAGATCGAGGAGACGTTTGCATTGTTCGGTGGTGTCGACGCCGGCGGCTTCCCACTCTTGAAGCAAGGGTGCAATGCGGGGCTTACCAGCGTCCAGATGGCGCCATCGACCATGAGGTGGGATCTGTGGGGAAGAAAAGAGGCAAAAACGTCAGAGGGAGACGTCAACACAAACGCCATGTGACTGTCCAATGCGATCCCGTTTTTTTGTTAAAGATTGGGCTCCGCGACAACGACATCATCACCATCATCACCATCATCATAGCGACGCGCGTCGGCGGGCGAAGGGTGGAGGGGGGGAAGGGGGGTACCGGGAACTCCCGGTACGACGAAATTTGAAAAACGGAGAGTGTTTCACTTACTGTATCAAACGCGTTCGCAAAGTCTCTCTAAAACGGAAGGCGGAAGGGGGGAGCGCAGAAACAAAAAAGGCGATGAGATTGCGAAAAGAGAAAGACACGCGGGGGCAAAACGGCAACAGGGCGTACCTCCATGATGGCTGCACAAAACTCAATCACTGCGTCCAGCTTTCCAGGGTCGTAATCAAAGTACTGGAGTGCACCCTTTTTCGCAAGATCGTGTACTTGGGCACACCGTGATCTGATGGCTGGAAGGGTACGCAGGAACATCGCCTGTGCACGAGGAGAATTCATACTGCGTAGAAGCACCGACATGGGTCGATCTCGTTTCTGTTGGTGGAGATGTTGGATATGAATCAACAAGCGGGTACAGTTGTGGCACGAGGAATATGGTTTCTGGTAGGAACGCTGTTTGCCGGTAGATCTGAACTGGCAATGCTATCAGCTCGTATGTTTTGTGCGTCCGTGTCCGTACAGTCGTATTACGAACGTCGTCGTCGTATCAGATCGGACGGCGCGGTGAGCGCCGTACAAGTTTCCTCGCTGGGTCTCCTGCCTTTTATGGTAATTAACCCCTGTCTCGGTGGTCCATTGAAGGGAGGCCCCATGAACAACAGCGCCCGGCAACCAAGTCAAGCACGACGAGAAATCAAACGTTTCGCCCCTCCGAGTCTTCCAAAAGCATCGTGCGACCTCTCTGCGATCAACCCGTGTCTCGTCTTCATCACGAATGTAATCGACCTCGAAGCATCATGGACATCACCGCCTTGAAAGCCCTGCATGTGCGTTGGTATCCTTTTTCACCAAACGAGCACTCACAGCTCGAACCCACTGTCTCAGGTAGTGAGGAGGAAAGCCCAACTCGAGGCGGCCGCCATGGGGTGGGGACATCATCTCAACATCGACCGACTCGGACCGCTGAATCCAGACGTCCCAAAAAAACAAAACTTCCCCATTCACAGCCATAGCACTGGTTTTCGCGCCCCTTTCCCTCCTCCCGAATTGCAGTTTCGGTTTTCAAAGGTCCCGCTGACTCCCGAAGCCGGCACACACACATTAGCATCTGCATCGCCAGTGGCAGCTCCAAGTCACGAAAGCAAACTTCGTCTTCCAACTTTGAGATGCTCCGGCTGCCCGAGGGTCTGACATATATCCACCATCCATTATCCATTAACTATCCATATCCACTATCCACTATCCACTATCCACTATCCACCATCCACTATCCATTGTCCATCATCCATATACGTATCCGCAACGAGATCACAGAAACCACGTCATCCGTATCCTTGATCCAAAAAAAAAAAACCAAGACTCGATCGACCCACCGACCTGTGCTTGTGACGCTTGTGTACTTGTGTGCTTGTGTACTTACACCCCCAACCCGAGTCCTATCCTGTTTTCTCTACCTACCCAGATGGGGCGGGGAGGGGGGGGGGTTCGATTCGACGATTCTCGCCACGTGTCCGTCCCCAGTTCCCACCAACTTTACAGAACGTCAAACGTCCAGCATCGCCTTGCCCTGCGCATGCGCATCCCGTCCAATCCAGTTCCAGCTCGGTTCAGGGCTCCCTCACCCTCACCCTCGCCCTCGCCCTCGCCCTCGCCCTCATTGTCAACGTGCGGCACCAACATCACCCAATTGATCGGACACGACATTCGTCCCACACGCTCACACACACATCACACATCACGCATCACGCATCACGCACGAAACGTATACGAATAAGCTCAAACAAGCAAGCACAGCTCACTTTTTTTTTTTGGGGGGGGGGAGGGACAGGGGAACAAATTAGAATAATAGACATCATTGATACATGATACATCACGAGGCGAGGAAATGACGGGAGCCGAGAGTGAGAGAAGCAAGGAAAGATGGATGCGGGAAAAGGAAAGGACGAGAACAGCAACCCTTCATGAAGTCGCTTGCAGTCGTGCGCAATAAGGGCACATCAGATCCTTCTTTTGGCCTACTTTAGGTTGGGCCCTGCCCATCCTAGCGGAGAGAGAAAGAGAGACTCGTCAGCCAGATCATCCCGCGCGTCGCAAAACACTGGACAACACGAACATTTGTAAACACGTCGCCGAGCATCCGATACATGGTCGCACATGCTGAGCGCTGTACCGACATCGATTGGACCCGCAATCGACCTAGCATCGTCGTTGAGTAAAAACGTGCAACGACGCGCAAACGTGAGCGAAACAACTACCTTGCTCTCGGTATAAGGCTCCATGTGTCCGCAGGAGAACTCGATACATTGCGTTTCGCGGTAGCACATATTGACTGGAATGGGAATGGACTAGTGTCTGTTCTTCCCCCCCCACGCCCGAGTCAGAAACACGCGACGCGGCAAAGAAAAACAAAGACGAGCGTACGCGTGTAGGATAGATTAGGATAAGTTCAAGGTAGACGTAGGAGGAAACGTGCGAGAGCAGACGAGGTAGAACGAAGCGTGTGGGCTGAGAAACTCGGACTGGGCTGGGCGTAGCTCGTTGAGGATGATTTCGACCCGCGTTCAGACCGAGCTTTATACCTCTCTCCACCGCCTTTGGATCCCGGGCAATCAAGCGTGGATCTCGTTTTGCCCCAGCCCCAGTTCTTGCAAGAAGCCCTTCATCCGAGATCAGAAACCAGAACGGGTGTGCGGGGTGGGATTTCAATGTCGACAGGCCAGTTTCGTGTGCACCAAGCGGTCGATCATCCATCTGATGAGATGCCCAGATCCGAGCCCTTTTAAGAGGCGCGGGGGATCATATACCACATCCAACCCTGTCATGGATCGTGACACCTGATAGTAAATATGCCATCGCGGAGTCAGGCTCAGTCAGCCCCTCGGGATGGACCAAGTCACTAGTTCCGATGACGCACCAAACCCATTCCCGGGTCTTGCAATTGCCGTGATACATACAGCGAGGAAAAGAAACCGACCCAGAGGTTGTTCCACGTCCACTGGAGAGAAACGGTGCTAGTGGTGGGGAAGGATGGGGAAGACGTGCCAACTGTCAAGGAATGATGCGGCATGTCAGTTTACGTCTCGGGTCGTCGAAAGGATGTAACACATCTAAAATGAACCGGCCCCCGAGCTACGCAAAAACGGCGCCAAACCATATCGGGAAAAAACAGGGTTGAACGTTTATTCGCACAACGCCCGAGTCCCACACGTGAGAGCAGGGCAGCGTAGAGTGCTCATGACCGCCCGCAGCGCCGGCGGCGCGAACAGAGGGGGCACATCACTCCAGCTGCAAAAAGAGGGCGCAAATGGAACGACCATGACGACGAGTTCGCCGTGAGGGTCTTGCCGACAAGGACGGCTCAAAATAGAGGCAATGCCCTCACACGTAGGGCAACCAAATCAAACCAGCACCAAGGGCAAAAAAAAACTGTCATAGTCGGTCTCAGAACATGACTCAAAAAGGGAGCGTCATCCAGCGTATTAAAAATACCCAAACGCACAGCTAAAGACGTTTTCTGGGGTCAGCTTTGCGGGCAGGCGGGGAATAAGCTCCGACCTTGACAAATAGGCTGGGTGGACTGTTGCGTGCTGCTTTTAAGTTTGGACTGATGGCGCGCAGCGCTTCCAAAAGTCATGCTCCAACCACTCGCCAGAGACGCGTGTCGCTGAAAGACCCCGTTCGAAAGCGATGCCGTTCGGCGCGCGGGTTAAATACCAGAGTTCTTTGACACCCAAGTGACGCAAGTAATCTCGCATTCGAGGGTAGTTTTCTCCCACGCGATGGGGCCCATGACTGTCATCGGAGAGGGTGAGGCGACCACCCAGCTCGATGATCAACTACTGACGCCATGAGGACATGAGAAAGAAGGGGATCTTGACCCACGCACTGCAGCGACATCCTCTCCGGGATACGACGTCAGCCAACCCTTCCTCAAGGCGGCCGCGTTGACTTCGAATAGAGCGCCATAGTGAATGGCGTATTTAACGTTTCGTTTTAATTTGTCCCATGCATTCGGAAATTCGGAGATACGCAATTCTGGGTTGTAGAGTCGGCACACGTCCAGGTGACCGATAATTTCCGGGCGACAACGTTCCAGCAATCGGTAATGCGCATCAAAGTATGTCGAAAGGAAATTGTCCATGCGACCGTTTGCGTTGGCATTCATTTCAGCCACCGCATCTGTGACAGTGCAGGTATGCAGCGCCCTCTCGAACGAGGCATGATCAAAGTCGATGGGAATGGCGTTGACGTGGTGGATCGAGCCAACGATGTATTCAATGCGGCCCGAATGCTGGGTCAGAAGGGCACTCAATTTTTCCAGATCTGTATTCGTGATGAACTCGGTCTCTAGACCGACCAGGAGGGTGATTTGGGAGGCGTATGATGACTTGAGCCTGTGGGCTTCGACCAGGAAGTCTGTGAATTGCTGTATCAGGAAATCAGGGGACAACCCTGCCTAAACGCGAAGAAAATGAGTCGAATGCGGGCACGCGTAAGGGAAGGAAGGGACCTCTTCCGGATACAGGTCATCAAGCCTATACCGTGGAACATGTTCGGTGAGGCCATATACCTCGAAGCCCTGCTTGATGGCTTCCAAGACAACCTCCTCGAGGGTTCCCGAGGCATGCCTGCAGAACTGACCAGAATGTGAGTGGTGACTGAAAGGCATATTGCCGCCCTCTTGCAAAAAACGTTAAGGCGACATATCTTACGTAATAGACTGGTCAGGTTGAGGACGCTCGCTGGTCTCTGCAGCGTTCACGCTCGCTCGTCTCTTCCAGCCCCGGACTTTGATGGCGTATTTTACATCCTTTGAAAATCAGAAACCTAATGCCCTGCTTCTCGCCCTGAGTATTCACACTCCGCTTGCCGATCCCGCTCTCTAGCCGTAGTATCTCGTAAAGAACAACGACCTCGTCCCCTCCACCAGCGCCGTCGACAGAACGTCGTGTGTGCGATGTCCAACTCAGCTGCTCGACTGTAACCGTCAAAGATGCCTTTTCATTCATTTGCGGGGGAAGAAGTTGAGAAGAACATACGGCAGGGGTGCCTCGTCGTGAGGCTCTTGTCATAGGGCTAGACCTTCTAGACGGAGACGGCGTTGGAAACACACTTCCAACTCCCCTCCCCCTGGTGGACGAAGTTGCCGTTCGCACCTGTGGCACCGCCAACAGGTGCACCACAGGTGGCTTATTCCACGGCATCTGGAAGCACAACCAGCCCAGCCATGTTTGCATCGCATCCGACCGCTCTCGCTCTTGTCGCTTCCGCTCAAAGGCCGCCCGGTAGCGTTCATAAGACTCGCGAAATGATCGATCCACGCGAGATGAGAAAATAAGCTCACCGCGAGGGTTCGCCGTAGGGGGGATTGGGGGGATGGGTACAGACGTCCCACGGTCGGTGGGTGACGATCGTGTCAGAGAGCGACTCGCGGATTCATGTGACGGTTCTGCCCGCGGAAAACGAAGCGTAAACGGATTCAGGGATATTTTCGACCGTAACGGGGGCCTGCGAACGTTGAGGTACATGTTCAAGGATCGCAACGCTTTGTTTGCGTGAGGGACGTAGCTTCGAGAAGGATTCGTGATCAGGACGTTCTGATGGATTTAAAGCAGTGCATCATACCGATTGGCATAAGCGATCTTTTCCGAGTACATCCCGCTCGCAAAGAAGAGGAGCAGAGTGGTGATTGCGACGAACAACAGTCCAGAAGCAAAGTACGGATGTGGTTTCGCGCTCGCCGCGGTTCCACAGAGATCGGGGAGAACATGTCGAAGGATGTAGGTATAGGGTATGTCTAGGAATGACGTCTGCAGTACGACTTCGGATAGAAGGAAGGCAATGACGAGAACGAGGTGGAGCACGAACACTGCCTGGTGCTCAGCTCAGGGATACGGCGAGAAGGAACGGTGCTCACGTTGATACCGCGATTTCCTACGCTGCAGGGATGCAGCGTTCGTCTTGAGTCTCTCTTCGAAAAAGAGCAGGTCGCGGTAGGTTGCCGGGTCATTTGGTGGGTGGAAAGCAGGGAGCGCGTGTGAGGCACTACCTCGCGCCATTCATTCGGACTGATTTCAGAACGAAACAAGTGATCTTGTTCAAGATACAGTCGGTGTCCGATACTACTCGCTCGGGCACAAAATGTTCAACGTCGAGCTGGGGCTACTACTAGTCGGTAACCGGACCGTCGAGGGAATTGTTTTACGACTCACGTGACCAGTCCAGCCGTACAAAGGGTGACGCGACTTGCAGCGTGTCCGCCGTGAGGCAGTTCGTTCTGTGTCCCGGAGCAACCAGCGTCCTCCCGCGAGTCTGATTTTTTATCATTTTCATTCAAGCTATCCATGATTGTTCTCCTCGCTTCCGTCTCTTTGTTTGCGCTGGTCGTCACTAGTCGCCCAACTGGCCTCAATGACTTGTGAGTCTCCTCATGTAGATCATGCTGTGGACACATGCTCGACGGCTATTTCCATCCGAAGTGCTCCTACCCCTACATTCCAGACTGCCATCC
Source organism: Butyriboletus loyo (assembly GCA_038093515.1). Lineage (NCBI taxonomy): Eukaryota > Fungi > Basidiomycota > Agaricomycetes > Boletales > Boletaceae > Butyriboletus > Butyriboletus loyo. The sequence continues at coordinate 29,793 of JBBPSI010000079.1, forward strand.
AGGCTGCGTTCCGGATTCATCCAGGGTCAGTCTTGCTCCACAGGGTCTGTAGTGATGACTGACGTGATTCCCCTGCGACGTGTACAGTCAAGATGACCTCAAACTCGACACTGCTCGCCTCCACGCTCAAAAATCAAAGCCACAGTTCGAGTATCTCTCCGAGCATCGCGCGGAAAACATTGCCTCGTTCAAAATTTCCCCCGTGGTAAAGCCACAGTTCGAGGCTTTCTTGGAGGAAACCCCAGACAGGCAGGATGCATTCGACACCAATGATGAACTCGACGACGCCCGAGTCGACCACATTACCAGCGAGCCGGTTGCACTAGAGCCCATCGTTAACGATCAGCGGGAGGCTGCGACCGGCGAAACTCCCCGCACGCCGCTTGTAGTGATGGCGTTCTCCTGCGTAGCTGCGTTCTTGGCACTTGCCTGTATCGCGTTGACGCTGTACATCATCAAGTCCCTGCGATCCCAGGTACTTGCGTCGAAGAGAGCATGGGAGTTGCTCCCGCGTTTCTGGGGGCGTCCTCGATCCTCGGTCTCCCAGGAGAACACGAGTGTGACAGCGAAGGAGCATCTCTTGGGTGGAGGTTGTCTCCTACTTCAGACAGAAGTCGAGGAACAACGCCTCCTCCATGCTGAACAGGGGTCCGCGGAGAGGCGTGACTTCCGTATGGAAGACAAACTCCCCCATCTTGACTCTGCATCGGACATGGACTCGGAGTGGGATGATGTTGATGAGAAGTATCAGGATGCGCTTGATACGACACCTCTTCCAATCATTCACGACCTCCCACTTGAAGAACACGTGTCTCACCAGTCTCATCTTGGTAACCCACCTTTGTCATCCTGGGAGTCCCGCCCATTCGATCAGCCAAGAGGTGATCGCAGCGCTCCTCTGATGCGCGAATTATGTTCCTCCCGGCCAGGCTGGTCGGTCCGCGCAATTGATTCCCCTGCGCTTGGTCTATCCTCGCGGGAAGGTGGTGGCGTCGATTCCACCACGCAGTCGCTCATTTATCCCCAGCGTCGTGCTTACCGTTCAGCCGTTCCCGAATTTGACATCGCACTCGCGATGCAACTTCGTCCCGGTCTCGGTATTGGCGCGGATTCCGCATGGATGGTTCGTTTCTTGATGGCTATCTTTGGCTGGTTTGCAGTTGCCTTGACGGGCAATACTCGGTAAAGCAACCTATGAACACCACCACGGGTGGGTCACCGTTTGTTGACATGCGTTCAATGGGTTGGGTTTTCCGCTGGGTCGCCGCCGAATGAACACCATCATGGATATTACGACGGAACTCGTTCTATGCACAACTCTCTTGGATCGATTATGGCTGTTTCTTCCTTCTTTTCGTGATGTAGCACCGTCTCGTTTTCTACGCATTCCTGCCCTTCGTCGTTCCCATGCCGTGCCGTCGTTGTTCACTTTTCTATTTTCTACAAGTTTGCATCATACCCGTACGCACTACCCCTCCCACGGAACCAGAGCTCGTAGAGAACTGTCCTTTTTTTCGTCGTCTTTTTCTGCACGGTTCACATGCATTATCGCAGTAATCTGGAATTATACACGTTCACGCTGGACGAAGGTACCGAGCGATGTCATTGATCGATGGGCGCGACGGTCGGTAGAACTCTGCCGCCGGTCACGCTAGCCTAGGTACACGTACGAGGGGCATCAGGTAGGGTCGCGGTTCTAGTCGCATCTATCACATACGTTTCGCTCGTAATCACCGTCTGGAAGCACGACGATGACGCGATGACGTCCATGATCAACTCAACTACATATATCATACATAAGTTCAAATCTTTGGTGATCGGAAGACGGTCCTATCTGATCAGGAGACAAGAAGCGTTTGGGCGAGGGGGTGTCGAACAACTTGGGATCGATGCATCGATCGTCAACCGTCCGACTCGGAATCCTTCGAATCCTCGTCTGAAAAGTGAGGACGGAAGTTCAATATTCAATATCAATGATTTCGCGAGTTTGCGACACATACGACGTGCATGATGTATAACGTATAACGTATAATATCCAAATATAATATATGCATCCTCGCACACCAGAAATCACCCAGATGAACGGCGCCTGAATCCCACCAAGCGCGACGTGTGCCATTTTTATTTCATGGCCACGACGTTTGTTGTTTCAGCCCCAACGATGTATGATATCTGTGGACTGTTGGCGTGGTCAGCATATATAATGCATTGTGTGATGAAGAGCAACCATCGGTAGAAAAAAAGAACGGGGAATTCCTTGCGTCGCATCCTCCTAGCTCGAAGGAGTCACGGCGATGCTGCTCGGTGGAATCAAGAACTGTGCTATGCTTGGACTCGGACGTGTTACCAACACACTGAATCAGAATGCTCACACTTTGGACTTTGTGGAGCACGCATGAATGGCTGCGACACTAGTGAAAAAAAGGGGTGTACCATGTATATAGGCGCCACTTGAAATTTGACCATGTGGTGGTACGCAGACGTCCACTCTTCAGATTTCGCGCCGACGTCCTAGCATCACAAAAATTGTAGAATTGTGAGTCTGACTTGGAGGTCGGCGAGGATAAACATCATGACGAATTGGTGGCGAATAGCGGCGTGGCACAAAGTTGAAACGTGGCTGCCGGATGGCATCCCGCCTACGCATCTATCTCTCGTTCGTTGTCCCGCCCTTTCTCAACGAGATGGCTCCAAGTAGGAGGAACATTTGAGCCTGTGCATCATCATGTCAACCATGCTTACCAGTAAATTATCGCGTCGACGTACCCATGCAGTGACATATGGTGACTGGTCATTCACCATACCAATCAAACCATCTACACGCGAAACGGCATCGTTTGTGTTTTTCGCAACTCCCAAACCGAGATTTAGAGTTGTCGGCGAGTATGCCTAGTGGATTCTTCGTCAGAACTACCTGACGATCTGACACTGAGACATACCTATCATGGGCTGCACGACGAGACCAGAGAGTGATCCAGCCAGGAAAACGGTGGCCATGAGCGACTTTGGGAGGCCAAGGGAGAGCAGGTATGGTGAGGCTATATGACGTCAGTAGCTCGTATCATGGCGAGCTGCAGACGGTCACCATAGGACATTTCCACCAACATCCATTGAGCAAGGACCCCGAGGACGTATCGAAACGCTTGACTGAACCGAACGAGACAGCAAAAAGTTGAAGACCATCAGCCGACCAAGCGAGCGGTGACGATTTTTGCTACCTGATCTGGAATGGGACGTCGAACGGCTGTTGACTCCAAAAGAACACGAGCTTGTCAACCGAGCCTGTCGCAAGTTTCGTCGAATCGGGGGAGATGTCGATCAAGAATATGATGTCTGTGTGACCTTTGATGTCCAGGACCTTTTTTTGCGTCTTCGCGTCCCATTCTCCCCGCCATCGCTCGGCCGGATTCCACACACCAACCATTTGCGATCCAAGATCCGGCAATAACGCAGAAGAAAAGATTTCTGCATCTTCGGCTCGAATTGGTTCGCCAACCTCCTGTCCCTCATCTACTCGCCATCGCCGAACTATCCCTTCAAGACCGCAAATATCTTCGGCGAAGGAGATTGAGCATATGTCAGGTCAGTGATCAGCGATTTCAGTTATTATTTTTGAGCCATCTGAAAGTCGATGGGGGTCATTATATGTATTCGCCAATGACTAGTACGTGCCTTCTCCCATCGATTTAATTATGTCCACTACACACAGGTGTAAGCAGGATGGTGGGATTGCAGGATCAAGGGGATCAAGAACACCTGGCTTCCTCGCTGCACATAATATATGGTTGTTTGGTCTTGTTGACACTGATATGCATCAGCCCACAGCCCTTGGCGCGTGTCGAGTCTTCTGACATGCCACCGCCACGTGTTCCACACATTCACGCTGCTACATCGTTGACCCACATCACAGGTCCTGCTTCACTGAATGACTAGGCCACCATGGCTCTCAAACGATATCATAGTAAACAGGTTGATGCATGGTTGGGCGAAAGCCTGGGTCCTAAATGCGGGAATCTCCCGAAGTTGTGTGCTCACACTGAACACTTTTTGAAGTACCTTCGAGCTACCCATTGTTACGGTTCTCCGACGAAGCGCTGATCATCCTGGATGTGCATTGATTCTATCGTCACTCACGATGCAATCAATGCACATCCAGGATGATCTTCTCGCTTGAAGGTGTCGGGAACAGCAGGACTGGAGTCCATCAGGGAAGGAATTTGTCGGACTTGAAAACGAGACCGCACTTCGTTCCGACTGGGGCCCAATTATAACCTTGGAGTTTTCATAGATCCTGTCGTAGAAACCTCGGCGCTGCCAGCGAAAGTCGATCTCAAACTGATATCTCTTTGAGAGGTTTGAGAGGTTTTCGATGACTGTGCTTGAGAGGCAGACAGGGTCGATCCCACCTGGTCTGTAAAGGATCAGTGGTTCGAGGTTCCCTTAGGGGAATGGGCAACACGGACCGAATCAGGACAGGTAGAGATTGAAGATGTTGCCTACTGGCGGACGATCGCGGCGAACGAAGTTTCTTTCTCGGCGGTCCGTACAACGGCCCTGGGTAGTAGTATCGGTAAGGAGAAAATACTAGGTCGAGATCAATGCAAATATTGTAGTGATCCAATGGGGGGACTCACTGCTAGTCGCGAGATACAGAACTCTTCACGGTTGATCTCGGGAACCTCGGGGCTTTGTCACCTTCCATGAATGATGATGACCAACGCGACGCAGATCAAACACCGTATACCGCGTGGTCATTCGGATCAGTACATTGTGCAAATCCACAAGAACCTCGCCGCCAATCAACCCTCTCCGCCGTACACCTCCGCGTCGCCATCTGCAAGCTCACCAGTCTTTTTCTGGGCCTCCGGAGTCCGGATGCACGTACGCGATCGCAGGTGGTGCGCGTGGAGGAGGCTCAGTTGACCAGCTCCAAATCGATTGAAAACCTCCCTGCAGAACCACAGCACCCTCGTATACGAGCATGAGACACGAGGAGAGTGAGGACGATATAACGCCAATACTCATGCAAGCAACCACGACACAAGGAAAAAAAAAATTGGAACACAGAAACTGGGCCAAATGCATCATCACCAAGAGGGTTCAGCGAAACTTGAAGAAGGAATCAGGATGCCGAGACTCGTTCATTCCATACAAGATTCGAGTGAGTGGGTTCGCTTCTTCGTACATCAGCAAAACGGTTGCTGGTTTCCGATGCTAACCGAGTGTAGCCAGTGCTACAGACTGCTACAGACTGCTAACTGGTGGTTCCGACCAACAACCGTTTCACTGATGCAAGTCCGGGCAGAGGGAGCAAGTCCGAAAGGGCGGGTTGACTGGGAGGTGAGTGAATACGACGGGCGCCAAGTACTTTGCCATCCGTATGGCTGCTCGTCCGTTTCGTCGAACGCCCCAAAGCTATGCTACCTCTTCATCCATGTGAATGAGATCCAGGCTTGTACGGTACGTGCATTCGTTCAAAGTGTTACCGCGTTGGAAACCGTCGTTGGACAGGGAACTATTTCATATTTTGGGGTCACCGAGGAACTACTAATGGGAAGGCAAGTGTTCTGCAAGTGTGCAAGGCCAAGAATTGTCAGCTGCTACGATACACTTCGATCATGCGCCATGATCGTAGTGCCTCGTGAACGGTGCTTGCTTGGACGGCGGACCAGTTATCGATAATAAACCAACCTAGCGGTATGTAGATGACATGGGACATGGCATCATCATCATCATTGGCAGTACCCTGACAGAGTTAGACGCCATCCTCATCATGCACAGTCGTCAAATTTACCTTACACCCAATGTGGTACTGGAACCCCTCTCGAGCAAGATCTACAAGCTCATCGACAAGTAGCTCGTCACAGCCATTCACGTGTGCCCTGCCACTTACTCCATGGACCTCTCAGACAAGTGTACGGTCGTTGTTTTACATACTCTGGTTGCCCGCGCACATCCCCGACAACGCCCGCTGATACAGCAGGCGACACGATCTCTGTCTCTCTCACTGCACAAGCTCGATCCAAGCGCCTATCGCCAATGTTGCTGGTGTCGCTGCGGGTGGGCTCGGTTGGGTGATTGATACCCAAGTCGGTCTCATTCGCAGGACGTGTGATCAAACGGGCAACACCCATATTCAGGCAGGCCTCTCTATTCCCCGAGACGCCCCATTAAACGAAACAGGAGATTTTGGGGGGACGCTATCAGGTCTGAGCCAACCGGCGACGACCTGTCAGACACTGTAGTTTAGAGATCATCCGAGACCATGTAGATTGACTGTCTGGACAGGATATTAGATTTAGATAGATTTCAGATCGCCTTTTCTGCTTTCCGTATGGGACCTCAGAGGCACTCGGGAGATTATTTGGTGAGTGGATTCCCGCTCAAAAAGGTTTTGTCTTCATTCCCTACGGGAGTCTGATTGTACTATGCCACCGCCTTCTTGCTCGACCGTCATTGGCCGGTTTCGTAATCCAGGTCGCAGCTTTCTTCAGCTGCATGGCATTCGAGTCGTTCGGCTCTACTCCGTTCCCCTAGCTTCACCATACATATCAGGAATTCATTACGTTCTTCGTTCAGTCCTTCCGCATTTACAGGCGTAGGGTAGGTTGGTTTCTACCCTTCGTCGACTGAGCCCCGCCGCTGCATATTCTCGCAGTCCGCAATAAAAGCTGGCTCACCACCAGTTTAGTGGTAAGTCGTGTGCTTCGGGTGTGATTTTTCCTAGATGACGCTGGTCATTAACATTGGTGGATCCGGTGTGTCGCATGCTCCCAAGCTCGCTTTCTCCGTAAGTACTAATACCGCCACGCATATAATTTTGGGTCTCGGTGGGTTCCAGATGGTTTTATCGATGGAGATAAAGACCGACGTCACCACACAGTCTACACCGTCAAGGCGTATGATGTTTCGATCTCGTAATTTGTTTCATTGGCATCCTGCTCGTGCCCACTTAGTTTGCACCTCCGAACGTTTACACGGCTGGATACCATGAGCGTAACGAGGTAAATATAGTCCCATGAACAGCCTGCAGCCTGCTGATGACACGCCCAGACTCCTACGATGGCCGTCGATGCAGTCGTCGTAGCAGCGGTCATTCTCATCACCCCCGGGCGTTCTTCTGTTATCTGTCGTAGGTGTCGCGAACTGGCTTCCGGAGGTGAATATCTGTACACGTACACTCATGTGCATTCTGAACGTTCGTGTTGTCAGATCTAACACGATGATGATGATCAATAAATTAGCAAGCGTCCATGTCGATGGGATCATTTTCTGTGAGAGACGAGTGCGGTCTAGCTCGCGCTCGGTATCAACACCGGTGTTTTGACCAGGAGAATTTGGTGACCCGGTGGCTAAGGCGCATATTGCTGACAGTGTGTGCCATCGCTTCGCTAGTATCCGCAAGCATGGGTGTGACTGCGGGTTGATGATGAGGATGATCCTGTGATAGATTGCTTTTTGGCCACATCGAATCAAGCGGTACCTTGTTTCTCTTTGAGAGCGAGCTTGTGTGTGAGTGGCTCGTCGAATGCCTCTTGGATCCGGCCACGGACAGTGTTGATTGGAATTCGCGAGGTGCCTGGATGGCGGTGGCGCACTAGAAGGAACAAATGATGGGTCGCTCCCGATCCATTGTGAGGAGGATATCGATATCCAGCGCACAACCCTAGTCATTGCTAGTTTACCCGAGAACAGAACGGCTGGGGTAAGATGCGGGATAGACCTGAATAAGATACGGACATGATGGCATCATGATCGTAAAAGCGGAAAACATTGCCTTGAGGAACGCCATACCTGGAGGCCTATGTCCATTCCCAATTGATGTGCAAGATATTATCGAATGATATCTATAGTTGTGGTAAATGTTTCGGGGTCTACTATTAACAAAATACAAGAGCACCGAAACTTTGAAAGCAACGATCGCAGAGAGCTGACAAACACGGCGAGACAGCGAGACAATGGCAAGATGACAAAACCCGATCGACAATCGACGTTGAGAGCAAAGGAGGCATGTTCACATACGCTGTTCAAACTAAACGATCTCCAATACCTTCGCCCGGATTTTCTTGCCAGTGCCTCGAAGTTGGTGTGGCTGAACGCCCGAAACAATGATCTCCCCTTCGGCGGCGACGCGCCTGTATCGGTTATTTGACTGCTGCTCAAGCAAGAGCGCGCTAAATGGCTGCCCAAGGCGGGCAATCAGCTGCAGCGCCTGGGTATAAGGGTCCACGCGAGCTGAGGGTTCGGCATGTAAGGGGGAAGCGGGCGCGGAAGTATCATCATCATCGATGCCACTCTCCGTGTTCGCGTCGGACTTGACCTCCAGCTCGTCGTCGAAGCTCCCTCTGGACCCTACCTCACCGTCGGACTCGTCCAATGCGAACCCATCATGTGGATCGCGGAGATCAGGGAGCCAGGGATGTACAAAGACGAGTTCCCGTGGGTTCTTCAGTGGCATCTCGTCCGTAGTCCTAAACTCCACTTTGCCAAGCAACGAGACGGTTGCGCGATAAAGGAACCCGGGGTTCCCACGAGTGTCTTGTATTCCAATCTTCATAACGGAGAACACGATGCACGGGAGGTGTAAACAACGGTTTGAGAAGGTTGCTCGAGGAAGTTGGATGATTTGGTAATATAATTGTAGGGCATCCTGGAGTGGTAACCCCTTGCGCAGCTCTTCTATACGCGTCATAAATTCAGTGGCTTCCATGGGCTGTGGGCTGTACGGCATCTGGTTGTAGACAGCTAGTGAATCAGGAAGAGAGGAATTGTACAATGATGATTTCCCAGTCCATGCGATGACGGTTACATCTCCCGAGCGACCAACGATGTTCTCTAAAAGATGACCGAGCGCTGTTTTTCCCAAGCCGTAGCGAGGCACAATGTCGCTCGAGAATATTCCGAGCAAGGAGTATGCGATATCCTCCTCCTTGGTTGCATTGCGTGTTGACGCTAAGCGGAGCTTCTCCCGCACTCCCAGATTCTCGGGTCGAAAATTGGTGATGGTGTTGGAATCGATTCCCATGGCATGACCTAGCTCCTGCTTGATGGCAGGGGATTCCTTGTGGTTGTTGTGCATGTCATTGAGATATGGTTTCCAATCACGGCCATAGAAGCGGATAACCTTCGATGCAAGAAGTTCCTGTAAGGTCCAAGCACGCGTCATCCACCGGCTCTTCGAAAGGTCGCCGAGTTCTGACGACGATAGGACATCCGCGAGGAAGACGAGTGTTGCTGCTGCTTCCTCGTACCAGCCGTACATGGAAGTAAGGGATTGGCTTAAGATGGCGCTCGTGTCCTTGTCTATACAACATGTATCTGACCAAGCCCATCGATAGCCATCTGTGCGAACCGTGGCACAGAATTGACGGAGCTTCTCATTCAGCGGCGACTTGTCCAGATTCCACACGGTTTCAACTAGGTTAACCTCTTGAAACGTTGGTTCTTTCCCCTCCCACGTGTGGGAAAACATGATCCATTTAAAGTATTGCACGACAGCTTGAAGGATATGCTGTTTGTCTATCTTCGTTGTTGCGATCTCGGAGACAAGTTTCCCGAAGGGTTTTTCTGCTTTGAAGAGCCGAATCCGCTCATCTGCGTCACATATTTTGCCAGTCGTGACGTCAATGAGCACAAGCGGACAGATCTCGAAGATTTCGTGAATAATGACATCGATGGCGGCAATTACCTCGCGCGGAGCGGTATAGTTTTCTCGTAGTCCTGTAAAGCATTCTCGATGCATTGTCCCCAAGATAATATCAGTGACATACGGCCTATTTCTTCGTCCGGGGAATTCTCAATGATTGTAAGCAAACGAAGGACGGCATTGATCGCTTCACCATAATCTTCCATACCGTGAAGCGCCGCATGTTTCCTTTCATATCCCTGATGAGATGACGGGTCCAGCTTGATCACCTACGTAGTTATGGATGATGAGCCAGTAAGTCACAGTCAAATATGACATAACACACGTACCTCATCCGCATCGGCCAGAGCATCTTTCCACAATCCCAGTGCAGCTCGTGCCCCGCTCCGTTTCGCGAGGATATCCATCGAGTTTGAAGAATCAAGCGACAATGCAGAGGAGTAATGCGAAATCGCTTCGCTGTGTTCCCCCGAGCTTAACGCAGTGTCGCCGTGCTTTTCAAGCATGTCGACACATTTTCTCTTGAGATCTGAAAGTACACGTTACATAATTGTCCACGTCCACTATATTCGCATATCAATACCTACCCGTGACCCAATCTGGTATTACATTATTCGCAGGTATATCCCTGCCCAAGATTTCGAGTATCTTGCGAAGTGCCTCTGCGGCCTCCTGTACGCGGCCCGCGGCATGGAGAACTTCGCAATGGTATCGCTGCACCGTGATTTGAAGACTGTCGAAGCTCCATCCAAATATCTTTTCACAAGACTCAGCATATATCGTAGTGGTACCATCAGAAGTAACTTACCATCGAGATACTCTCTAGATGATACCCTGTATTGGATGAGGCGAAAGCCTGTGCCCGTTCAAGTGACTGTATCGCACGTTCATAATCACCTCGTATCAGGTACATTTTCCCGAGAACCTAGGGAAAATCATCATGTGCATATGCGCGGTCAAATCGCACGAAATACCTGGAGGTAGCAATACTTTGCCTTATCATTATTCGGAATGTCAATTAGGTCATACACGCGCGAGATCGCTTCGTCATATTTCCCGGTCATGAAAATGATGATGGTCTAGGGGACGGAGATGCTTAGTTTTATCAAAAGCCTGGTATTTGTGCACAACCTTGATAAGCAGCAGCAAATCGCTCTCGTTCGGATTACAGTTCCAGAACGCGAGGTCGAATACCCGAATCGCTTCCTCTGGTTCGCCCTTTCCGATTTGTGCGATAGCGGCGGTAATATAGCCCATGGCTGACGGCCGGATGTCGAGAGACTTGACGTTTGGATAAGTGAACGTAAGGCACGGAAGAGTGGATCAAATATTACCTTTTGGGCGTCCTGATGCGCCGAACTCCAGTTCTGCGAACGAAGTCCTAGCAGGGCATTACGAGCGAGCAAGTGGTGGGTTTCATTCGAGAAACTTGGCGGGTCGTCGTGGAAGAGAGGTGCACCTGGGTCAGTAGAGCCCTTCCACGCAAATTGTTTGAAAGCGCCAATACCCGGGGTCCACCTCACTTGCAAATCATTAAGTAAAGACTGCAAAGTAGATTTTTCGTCCTGGAGACGAGCGACCTGAATATCGTGCTGGACTGCGAATTCCTTAGCTTCCTTCTTCGCTTTCTTGAGGTCGTTTTGGAGGATCGAGATCTTTCGGTCGGCTTCAGAAGAAACAGCGACTGCGGGTCGGGTTGATGATATTTGGATAGCGCGAGTGTGGGTCTCGCGGCTCGCGAGGTGACCAGATGATGATCACGATTTACGTGGGATAACACCGCCCCATTAGCAACCGCCTTGTTACTGAAAACGCGTCAGAAGAATTCGCGAGCATGCTACAAGCACACACATGTGATTGTCCGGACGGCAAATGGCGATTTTCTTGCCCTCGAAATACGACTTGAGTCGAGACCAGAGCCAGTCGTTCGTCGAGAGACCCCCAACAAGGAATGCCATCTGAAAATGTGGATAAACGTGACGGATGATTCGAAAAAGGCAAAACCCACAGTAATCGGCGTCGTAGCACATTGTAGCTGCTTCTCGAATGCGCCAATGATGGCGTCGACCGAATCATTGAACAGGCCGGTGGCTTCTTCACTGAATAATATAGAATCAGATGGTCAGTGGCGATGGCGTAGATCGAACAGCGTCCTACCCCGACAACTTCAGCTTCCCAAATGAAATGTTATATCCCGAATTATTAGTGCGAAGCCCGGCAACCCGGACATAAGCCGGTTCTTTATCACTCTTGATGACGTGTTTTGTTGATTTGTCGAATTCGCGTGTAAACTCAGCAATCTCCTCAGGGCTGCAGTGTGCCCAGCCTGCGAGTTTTCCTGTTTTCAGAGTTTCTCGAGTTTGTCACTGGCACTGGCAAGTAAATGGAAGGAACAGGCCACCAACGTTGTAGCAGAGCCCTAGCCCGGCGAATAACAAAGACCGAACCCTGCAGTTGGCCTAAAAAGCGATAGGGTGGAATAAGTAACGCTTCAGCAGTCAGAAATAGCTACGTACACTGAGCTGGAGCAATCTCCTCGCAGGAGACCGGATTGGTCGTCATTGAAAACATGCTCAAGTCGATGGTTCCACCGCCAGCATCGATAATCACGATGCCTCGAGGAGAAGCTTGGTTGACTGTCTCCACGCCAAGAAGGTTTGAGACGCAAAAGTGAAGGCTTGCTTCACCCTCCGTTAGCATTTGGACACGAGATTGCCCCTCAGGTGTATCGGGGATAAGGCCGGCACGCGTAATCGCCTGACGATATAGCGGTTGTACACCTTCCCAGCCATTTGGATGAGTGAAAATATACTCGATGGAATCCTGAATGGATGACCAGGCGAATGCGAGATGGCGTTCCTGAATATAGTCCTTGGCGCACTGTGAGAGATACGCGACAAAACCTGTGAGAACATCGACAGCAGATTTTCCGGGAGGGAGTGGAGGTAAATCATCCTTCAGATTTATAGAAGATGCTAAATGCATCGGGCGGAGGTGAAGCTTCCACCTGGATTTCAAGGATGAGTATGAGTTCTACGAATGCCTCGACGTTGCTAATAACCAACCATTCAGCCTTCGTCCATCCTTCAATCATCGCCGCCTCAGCGTTGCTTTCAGCGAGCACCGCAGCACCAGCTGCCATGACATTACCGCTGTTGTCGTAGTACAAGAGAGATGGTACTTTGGCATCACCGCCAACCAGTTGCAGCGCAGGATATCTAAGCCCAGTCAAGACGGATCGATAGGAAGAAATGGAGAACTTGCCTCGTGACTCCAAGGATCTCAGGAACTCGTCCTTGTTCAAGGATACAGTACGAGATACCGCTGTAAGTCGTACCGATATCGAACGCCACGACGAGTCTGGTAGGGCCAGCGTACGGTTCGAGGTCTGGCATGGCTTGCTAGTTTGAGAGAGGGAAGTGGGCAATAGAGAGTTTATAGGCTAGTCGCCATAAAAGTGCCACGGAACACGAGTTCACAGCCCGTACGTGATGGTGAACGAGAAGCGTTTGTCTGTCCTGTCTACATGATAACCCACCAGTGGATCCTATGACTATCTTCAATTCATGCTTCATGCTGACACAACTTGCAATTAATCCAGTCACTCACCACTGTCACTTTTTTTAATTCCGTCCTTCGAAAAAAACGCTGAGAGGAGTTCCGGAATGTGCTTTTGATCAGCCCTATAGTGACTGAGCGCTCGCCCAAGCTGTCTCACACACCGTACCATCCTTGTCGCATCCCATGTAGGAAGTGAGTGATTCCACCTTACTTTTACGACTGTCTCATAGACCGCATCGTGCCCGTCGGATCCATCTAGTTAGTGAGTAACCCCCGATTCCTGCCCTCACAACCATCTCAAACATATCATTCCATTCGGAAGTGAGTGATCCTCGACCCCGCTTTCGATCTTCTCGCAAACCGCGTCGTGCTCATCGTGTCGCATTTAGCGTATGGGCGGCCATCGAATTCAGCTTTCACAGCATTACATCCTATCCAGTTGGTGAGTGAACCTCAACTTCGGCTTTCACGACTGATTCACAGATACAATCGTGCTTGTCACATCCCCTGTAGCAAGTAAGTGATCCTTGATTCCCACTTTCACATTCCTCTCGCAGGCCGTACCGTACTTGTCGCATCCTATCTAGTTGGCAAGTAATCATAAACTCTGGCATTCATAGCCCACTCAGCCTGTATTTTCTTTTGTCTCATCCCATGTAGGAAGGCAAGTGAGTGATCCTCGATCCCTGCTTTCACATTCGTCTCACAGACCCTATTGCACTTGTCGACCCTATATAGCGAGTGGGTGATCCTCGACTCCTGCTTTCACAGCCATCTTATAGACCTTGTTTTTCCCATCCAGCAAGCGAGCAGTCGTCCACTTCCGCTTTTACAGCCAACTGCACCGTGCTTGTCACATTCCATGCAGGAAGTGAGCGATCCCATACTCCCACCTCTACAGCTAACTCACGGACCGCATTGTGCTTGTTGCGACGCATCCAGTTGGTGAGCGCCTCGACTGCCTGCTTTTGAAGCCGCCTCGGAGACATCATGGTTCTTGTTGCATCCGATGCTAGGTGGTTGAACAAGGAGGAGCGCAAGGAGGAGCCAGAAGGAATGATAGATATGTACCTCGGCGCTCTCTGACGACACCCATCCTGCGCCCATCCTGCGCCCATCGACTCGGAGAGATCCGTCATCCATGATCACCCCGGATACTACTACTCCCTTGCAGGCGATCGATTCAGGATCACTCACCGACGTGTCCCCAGGGTAACACCCAAATTCCCGCTATACAAATACCCGTTCTCACATCTGGTCGCCCAGCAGAGCAGCTGCTATTTCTCTTGCCAGCATGTTCAGGGCCTTTGCCTCACTATTACCCTCGGTCAGCGCGCGCACGCCTGTGACTCAGGGAGAAGAATCAAAGAAACCAAGAAAAGTACCTCAGGTACGGGAACAAGCACCTCGTGAACAAGGATATTGTCTCAAACTCACCTTCCACCATCAGCCGGAATCGCCAGAAAATACAGGACGGTCTGCCTCTGACCTTAGTCGTACTGACTCCGGAATATCAGTGCAAAATCGGTCTTCGAGACCTGCATCCCTGCACAGGGTCCAAGAGGGATACTTGGTTCAGGGTGCCGAGGTAACCAGACAATCGCTTTTCCTGAGGAACTACTTAAATTCAAATCGATTTTCAACGGCAGTTAGGATTAGCTGATGACGGAGAGCGTGTCCAGGCTATATTCAGCACACCGGGGACCGATCACTATAGCTTGGAATCCTGTAAGAACGAGCAAGCGCAATTTTTCTCGTGATCTCACCGCTTTTGCTTGTTTCACAGATGCCGACTCAGAAACTAATGATTCGGGGGTCAAACAGACAGCTGATACCGCCACCTATGCTGCCGCCCCCACACCCGAAGTCCAGGTACGGAAAAGCGTAGATGTTCAGAGAGCGGAACAATTCGCCACCGCGACAGAGGGAACTGCACTACCTCGGCATGATTTATCTACCTTCTCCTCCCGAACTACTACTGGCCAGCAGCGATCCGGGACGTGGCCCTCCGATCGAGGCGGGGTACAAACGAAAGCGTTATTTTACCAAGAAACACGCTTGTCCACACTCACCGAATCTGGGCAGTCTCCTCTCATATTTTCCTCCGCCTCCAAGGCCGCCGAAACTCAACATATTATGGCACCGTCAAAATCCACGTACAGCACCACACAAGAACACTACCTTCAGATGCAGCGTCTGCATCGCGAAGAGAAGGATCGCATAGTTGCCCTTCTGACGGAAGGACATGAGAATTACAAGCGCTCCTGTCAAGAGCAGCTTGAAGCTATGCAAATGGAAACTGAGAGGCTTCTGCGGGAGATTTCCGCCTCAACTTCTCAGCTCAATTCTATGGCCATTACCTCATTACAGGACGACAAAGTACATTCGAAGAGCACAATTATCACCTCGATCACCGCCGTGATCACCACTGTCGACGCCCGAATCAAGCAGTGGAGGCACACAGTTGCCAGGAACGCAGGACAAGTTGCGCTTTCGATCAAAGAACTGGAGCAGCTCTCGTTAGACTTGACTAATGCATCTTCTCAAATGACGGAACTTGAGCAGCATTATGGTGAGCTATCCAGAGATTTTAACTCCGTTCGGCACAAATTGCAAGCGACGTTGTCGCTTCGGGAGGCGAAGGATCGCGCTATCGCCTCACTCACTGCCGAAGTCGTTCAGTGGAAGAACGCGGATGCTGCGAAGGCACAGCAGATCATGGCTGTACGCCGAGACAACGGGACACTTCGGCGCAACCTCTCCGTTTCTTTCTCTCCAACAGATAAACTTCAACTACGTTACGACGCGCAGTCAAACAAGCGCGGTTCTGCGCGCAACGAGCTGCGAGCCAAGGTATCTTTGATCACAGAGAAAGATCGTGCTATCGGGTCCCTCACCGCTGAAGCTGCTCTGTGGAAGCAGCCAGATGCCAAAAAGGCAGTGCAGATCGTCACTGCTCGCCGAGACTATGAGGACCTCCAAAGAGACTTCGGCGTCTCTTCCTCTCAGACTGCAGAACTGCAGAGGCGCTACGACGCACAGTCAAAGGAGCTTGCTTCTCTTCGGAACGAACTGCGAGGCAACAAGTTACTGGTTGAGGAGAAAGAGCGGACAATAACCATCCTCACCGCCAGAGCCCAACAATGGAAGTTTACAGATGCTACCATGGCAGAGAAATTCGCCGTCGAACAGCAAGACGAAGAGAACCTTCAAGAAGACCCCGCAAACTTCTCCTCCCAGATAGCCGATCTTCAGAGGCGCTACGAGGCGCAGTCTACAGGCGTTGTATCTCTTCGCAATGAGCTCCAAATCAGGGTGTCGCTTCTCGAGGAGAAGGAGCACACAATTTCCTTCATTACCACCGAGCTCGTCCAGGCGAAGCGCAAAGAGTGCGTGAAAGCAGAGCAGATTGCGATTGCGCGCAGGCATGTTGAACAGCTTCGTCACGAACTCTCTTCCGCCTCTTCCCGAATTGCAGCCCTCCAGAAGCGATACGAGGCGCAGTCAAAAGAGCTCAGCCCTGTCTATGACGAGCTCCACCAGGCCCAAAGCGAGTCATCCAAGTCTGACATTTCACGACAGATCGATCGTGTACAGAAGAACAAGCAGATAAAGGAACTTCGTCGAGGCCTCGCCGCATCCACCACTCGGAATACTGAGCTTCAGAGGTCGTATGAGGCACTGTCGGAAGATCTCAGCGCTGTCCGTGACGAACTGAAAGTGAAGACGTCGCGGTACGAGGCCACCATCACCTCCCTCACTATGCAAGTCGACCACTGGAAACGTGCAGATACTGCGAAGGCAGGGCGGGTCGCAATTGTCGTCAAACAGGCCGAGAAGCTCCAACAAGACCTCTCCAGCTCCACTTCCCAACTCACCGAGCTCCAGGGCCGCTACGAGATGCAATCACGCTTCGTCGCTGTGCGCAAGGAGCTGCAAAACTCGACGTCGTCCAACGAATGCAAAGACCGCACCATCGCCACCCTCACCGCCGAGGTTGATCGGTGGAAGGGTGCGGACGCTACGAAAGCAGAACAGATTGCGACGGCTCTCAAGCAGGTCGAGAAACGCCAGCGAGACTTGTCCGCTTCCACCACTCGACTCGCGGAGCTTCAAAGCCGTTATGAGGCCCAGTCACGCGAGCTCGTTTCTGTGCGGGAGGAGCTCCGAAATAGGACACCATCTTATGGAAACAAAGATCGCACAGTCGCTGCTCTCACTCTCCAGGTCGAAGAATGGAAGCATTCAGATGCCGTTAAAGCGGAGCAGCTTACGACTGCTCGCAAGAACCTCGACCAACTGCGTCGCGACCTGGCCACTTCATTCTCCCAAATTGGTGCGTTTCAGCGGCGTTACGAAACAGCTTACGGTATTGAATCTTCCGAAAGAGGGCTTGGGACATTCAGACGCCACTAAAACAAAGGAGCTCACCGCCGTACACAAGGAGTTAGAGCAGCTGCGTCGTGACCTATCCACTTCATCCTCTCAGATCATCGACTACCAGCACCGCTGCGCGGCGCAGTCGGCGCAGTCTGTGAAACTCACTTACCAAATCGAGAAGTGGAAGCACTCAGACGCCACTAAAGCGGAGGAGCTCGCCATCGTGCGCGAGAAACTTGAGCAGCTCCAGATCCACCTGTCCGTCTCGTCTTCCCGAATCATCGGGCTCCAGCAACGTTACGATGTGCAGTCGACGGAGCTCAGCTCCCTCCGCGAGCAACTCTAGGTCATGTCCCCATCATAGCTTGGGAGGAGTATCAGCACGGTGTGAGCACCCCCGGGCCCGGGTTTCACATGCTGCATGCACAAATTCGTACCCAGTCGCCAGGGGGTGTTCTACATCCTGGTAGCAAGTGGAGAGCTAGTAGATAAGTACGTACTGTGTACTAAGAACTGTAGTAGTGCAGTTGCCGGACAAGCACGTTGAACCACACTCAGGTTTTCGGAGAACCCAGTGCCAGATTCTGCCAGATTCGTATGGCTTTCGAAACCGTCGCCTGTGGATGACGAATGGACAACCGGACCGATGATCAAGTCGGGAGTGACCCCTTTTGCCACCAGTACAGGAGTTGCCAACAGGGATCGATTAACTAGGCGAGACGATGATTCAATGGTATGTATCAAGTTTATAATTGAGCAGGAAGGGCAGCATTCTTGTCAATATTCCTGAGCGACGAGTCCCTCGCCTGGTGTAGCTGTAACAGGTAGGTATAAAACACCTCGACGCATCAGTTGATGCGACGTTCAGGTCACTTCAACTGGAATAACTCGTCTCTTATTCGTTTTTCTTCCTTGGTAATCTTTGATCAACGTTCGAAAACAGAATGTCCTCTACGACCTGATCGACGTTCTTCCTCGGCGGCCTGCCCTCATCAGCAATGGGAGATTTAGAGCCCTCCTCGATCTCTTCTGGAAATTTCTGATCGACGACTTTCAAATGCAGAGTATCCTCCGGTGCTTGCTCGCGCTTCTTTCTTGGAAACCTGCCCTGTCCGGCGAGCGGAGGATTAACGTCTTCCTCGTCCTCCTTCCCTTGACAATATCTCATCGGTTTCTGAACGCAAAATGCCTTCCGGAACATGCTCGACTTCACACTGCCCTGATCTGCAGGTAGAGGTTTAGGGCCCTCCTCACTCACCCTTCGTGGAAATCCCCTGATCAACGTCCGAACACGTAATATCCTCTAACACCTCCTCTCCCTTGTTCCTCGGCAATTTCTGTTTGACATTCGAACGCGAGATTTCAGGGAATGTGCTACGATCGACTGCATCGTGTACACCTGGTGCCCCGGCCCCTGCTCCACAATTCTTGCAGAGCCCGTGCTGGCGCTAAGTGGGATGGACGCCAACACACCGGAGAGCAATCGGGCGTGCTGCGTGGCAAAGGACGGCCTCGCTATCGACAGGATCGATATATCGCTGGAATAGGATACTGGAGAGGGGGTGCATACAATGGCGCTGTCAGCCATGAGAGGGACGGGGTTATCTGTCGACTCGTGGGCTGGTGCACGCTCTTTATCTGTACAGGTATCGCAGTGGGCGAGAGACGAAGCACGCCTGAACGGGGTGCTGATGACACTGAGTGGGGTGCATTTATCCGAAGCTGGCCAGTTCCCCGGTGAGGACACACGTGGGGGCAAGGGCGGCGGTCGCTTGGCTTGGCTCTGTCGGTCTAGTGTTCGGAGGTGCCGGCCCACATCAGTGAAATGCCAACGAGAGAAATCATGGAGTGTATCGAAATGCATCATGGTACCCTTCCCGGACCGCTACAATCGTATTCCTCCCAGTCTGACTGAGGCTGGCTCTGCAGTGATCTGATCCACTGATCGCTCTTACCCGTGGACCCTGAAGTCATCAGGCAGAAGCGCGGCGCACTATAGCTAAGTAATTTAACTGTGATAGTATCTCAGTGAGAGGAGTTAAAATCAAACCTTGATTCAAACGCAAGGAGTCCGCAAGCTTCTCGGATAAGTCCCTGAGATTACAAAGTAACACGCACTGCAGAATAAAATGCATACACGTTTTTGATTTTCCCTTCAGCCTCAGGGGGTTGAGTCCATGCATAATGGTTTCTTGGACCTTAGGCTGCGATCAAAGACCAAGGGTCTTCAAGTTACTAATTCCTGCCCGTGACAGTGACCTTGCAAACAAGCGACACTTGGCCGACATAGTTTGATAGCTCGATTTGAGCTCACGATACAGTGAAGCTCCAGTCCCAGTTCTGGCCCATCAAGGGATCGTCGTTTTTTTTTGATGATGATCATGCAGAGTTTGCGGACTAGCCGGGGCCCCATGCCGCCTCGCACCTACCTCGCGTATTCCGTGTATTCCGCTAAGCTTCTGAAGCGCTCAGAGAAGCATTGGTAACGGAGAACCGTATGCCACCGTCAATATGATGGCGTCTGTTCAACAACAGTTCAACGAACACGTTCAGTTCCATCAAATGAAGTACGTCAGTTTTTTTTTCGGCCAAATCGAGCCTTGTGAACTGGCCAAATCATCAGAAACACTGGTGAATTGAACATGAAGCTCAGGCAACATGTCCTGCAACATTGACAGTTTCTGGCCCCGACGCCATGCAGTTAACATGCGCAGTATGTATCTTCAGTCTGGGTATCATCTCTGGCTTCTTTGTTCCCCAGGTGGCCGTAGCACGCGCGGCGACTCTACAACCCTGAACCCATTGCTAAGACTCATGGGCACGTAGTAATCTGTACGTATTACCCGGCTCCCAGTAGTGAACTCCCTGGCTGTGCTCCTTGCTGACTCCTGTGACCCAGATCCAAGTCACCCGTTGGCAACCTTCCACCATGTATGTATGTATTGCGCTTTTAGAATGTTCAATTCAGCTTCCCATGTGGATGAGTTTGCTACATCCATGCGGATGCCTCGTTTGCTCTTGCTGTTTGCGAGTATGGCGCGCGCTCTTAAAGATGGTCCTCTCGTGAGACGAACTCGAACTCATCTCTCTTCGGACTCGAGCCAGTACGAATGTCAGTGTCAACGCCTCCGCCGTACCGATGTCCCACTTGCGGACCCACCTCAGTGAATCCGCGGAACCTGGTGGTCTTTATTGACGGCACGTCTAACAAACCTGGTGACAACGTAAGTCTTTGTGTGTGCTACGCTGCTCCATAGCTGACCAGTGTACGTGCAGAATACAAATGTCTGGAAGCTATCCAAACAAGTAAAGAAAAACTCTGAGCCAGAGCAATTGCAACGTTATTTCAAGGGGATCGGTGCATATGATACCGACCATCTACATCCACTCCATCGTGCGGGGAAGTGGATCCACGGCAAATTTGAGCAGGGACTCGCTTGGTTGGTTCTGCATAATACCTCTTCCAGCAGTTCATGTAATCGGTCGCCACAGGAATGTAGAGAAAAACGTGAAGGATGCGTACGCTTGGTTGGCAGAAAAGTATCAGGAGGGGGATCGAATATACTTGTTTGGTGCGTCCAGGTTTACCGCTGGCTCTAGCAGATGACGGGATACTTGCAGGGTTCTCTCGAGGTGCATATCAAGTGCGGACACTTGCTAGTATGATCCACGAAGCGAGTGTGGTTACCATCTGTCGTATGAATAGTAATTGACCGAATCATATCTATAACAGGTCGGCCTGGTGAATGAGAAGGAACGTGCTGATTCGTCAGTATCCCCATTTCTATTTTGCACGAGTCCCATACTTCACGAGTATATTGCAACAGGGCGTATAGTCATTACCTTTCCATCTATCCCTATAATCCCGAGAAAAGACGAAAGGTAATGACGTTTAGGAGGGAGCTATGCCAGAAGGATGTGAGGATCCATTTCGTGGGAGTCTGGTGTGCTGTATCCGTTCATCACGCCATTCTAAGCTGACTTTGACCAGGGATACGGTGTCCTCTTTGGGTTTGATCAAGAAAGATGTCCACATCACGGCCTCCGCAACGGTAACAAACGCGTGCCATTTCCGACATGCACTTGCTCTCGATGAGCGTCGAGTCAAGTTCATGCCGGAATATTTTGCAGAAGTGAACGCTCACCATAGCACCATACAAACTCAGAGATCCAATGTCAGCGATGTCAAAGAGGTCTGGTTCGCTGGTGGCCATTCTGATGTGTATGTAATATGTCGATCTACGCAAAGGGCGAAACTAACGCAGCCTCGCGTCTAGCGGTGGAACCAGTCGGGAACCTATTCAAGTGCTCTCTGAGCCTGACGACTCCGGGTCTTACCCCGTTCATGCTGGAAATGTGCCGCTTCTATGGATGAGGCGAGAAGCAGCTGCCCACGGTTTGGTTTTCGCACCGGAAGAGTTTACCTGGGATCCGGAGGACGTCGATAAAGGCACAAAGGATACGATGACGTCTTGGTATAAATTTCTCGAGATCTTGCCCATTCGTCACCAAGTATCGTTCAGTGGTATTGGTAAACATGAGCGAAGGTAATGCCCTCCTGGCGGACTCAACTTCGTCGCTGATTCAAGATGATTGCCCGCAGGCGTCACCTGTCTCGTGCGCGTTCGGTCATTCCTGTTCAACAGATTCATTCCTCCATTTTGTTCGGTGATGTGTATACACCCAGTGCTACTCTACGAGATAGTGTTGATATTCCGACTGGGCCACAGGAGGCCTCAGACGAACTATGGACAACTGAACTCCCGGACGAAGGAGCAACAACGCGCTTATTGACATCGTTACTTGGGGATCAACAACGGATGCCGCGATCTCTCGAGAAGGTGCTATTCCTTCTTAATTACAGTAAGTTCCACCCCTTGTCAATCGATCGACGCTCATTGGTGACATACAACTGACGCTTTTAAATTGTCGAGGGCTAGACAATGGACTGACTCAAACAATAACCATACCACAGTGGTCTGAAGAATCCATTCGCGGGCAATTTGATTTGGAAAAGGTTGCTCACGCTGTCATATATGACGTACTTTGTAGGTTATCATCCGTAATCTTCCTCGGGAGGTGCGCTGATCCCGTTTATCTTCATAGCCAACGTTCCTGCTTCCGAGGATCTATTGAAAGATGCACGGGATACTCTTCATGATCTATTGTCCTCCGCGGATTCCCCCGGAGTCTTCTACGTTCTACGATTCTCGACGAGGCACGAAACACTCCGACGACGTTTCATTGATGACGAGGTGATCGGAGCTATCATGCATGCACTGGAAAAGATCGCAAAGGGCGACAATGAAAGCTTATTCCCATTGGTTATGGACAGTCTACGTTACCTCATCAATGACGGTGCGTATGATCAATGCCCACAGGTTACATGCTCATCCTTTACAGATGTCATGAGAAACAAGGTTATTGCGCAGCTTTGCGCTAGGTCAGATGACACCCAAACAAGGCTCTCGGTGGCATTGGATAAAGGTAATGGTGCTTTATTGGTCGTGTACTTCGCTGCTTTACATCTTCGCAGAACCTGACCAGTTGATGGCGTGGCTCAAGATGATTGCATCTTTTGCCCAGTACCGGCCAGGTAAGAGCGTTCTAACTCATTACCGTACGATTTGACCACATAATCAATAGATCTTTGCAAAGAGTTGAAACCTAAAATCTCCGAGCTGGCAGCAAAGGAAAGAAGTCATGTTGGTTCGGCGGCTGTAGAGGTTTTAGCTGTATTGAACGTGCCACGTGAGTCGCGGTTGTACTTGTGCATACTCTGTTGCCTGATTGGCATCGCGGAAACAGTTAACGGCGATATCCACGTCTCTAACATTTTAGGCTACCTTGGTAACACTCTCCCTCCGTTAGATGCGGAGGTAGGCCACACCTCTTCACCGGATAACATTGGTGACTTGCCCCCTGGATTTAAAATCAATGGTAAGCCCCGTGAACCGTGCACGTCTCTTTCTGTGGTTGACTTTTGTCAGATTCTGGGACGCTTGACGAGGAAGTAATGCAGAAGCTTGCGTCAACCATCGAGTCGCGCGATGCGCGTGAACGCACTTCGGCCACCTTGACATTATTGAAGCTATGTAGATGTAAGTTCTAAGAAATCTCGTTTACGGAGCTGACATCGACGAATCAGACTCTATGATCCGGAGTTTTTGCTCGAGGGTCAAGGTTGTGAATATCTTTATGAGGCAGATGGAACACAAGGACACCTCTCTACTGGCGGCGTATGCTTTGAAGACGTGCTTGGAACGAGGTGAGCGAGAAGCAAGGTTTTGATATGAGGATTGGCTTGGCTTATGTATAAATGAGGCATGACACCTTCCAACTTCGATCGTGTTGCACAGCTTATCGTTACCATGCTCGACAAAGGCTGGTTTGACGATGCCGTAGGCCGAGTCGAAGGTTTCGAGATCTTCCGTGAACTCGTGATGTCTGGTAACCTCGGGTGAATTCTTGCTGATTTCAAACCTTGTACTGATAATGTGTTTGGCCCAGGCGATCTAAAGCAGCAAGTCATCGCCCTTAACATAGTTCCCGCTTTGACGAAGAAACTTGAGGGTGGAAAATGCCATGACGTCCGCACGAGCTTGATATGTCTCGACGTCCTCGGTATATGTCTGGCGACTGTATGCACCTACATGACTGACTCGTTTGTAGAGAGGGACAATCCAGTGCATCTGCAGCCGATTGTAGAAAAAAGCATAACCGACTTGAAGGCCAGTAGCAAGAAGACTCAAACGAAAGGTGTCAAAATTCTTGCTGCCCTTGCTCGGACGAGTAAGCATGTCTTCTGTCGTTCAGTTTGCAACCACTGACGAATTGGCTAGCGGCTGGTGAGCAGGCCATAACGCCTCACGTGACCGATATCGTGAAAATGCTGCCCCCACCTTCGGGCGGCCCATCTCGACAGCGTTCCCAATCACTCAGTGCTGCTGCTGTATTGTATGACCTGTCCAAGAATGGTAAGTCGGGACCCGCCCTGCCTCGATATGAAATACTTTATCGTAACTGTTTTGTTCGTCCAACTTAGAGACCCTCCGCAAGCAAATCCGAGACTCTCAGGAATTCACTAGATGGAGGGGTCAACCGCCACGTCGCGCTGGAACTCTCCATTCCAGGCCTTGAACGATATGATCAGGGAATGAACACACCATCATATGGTAGATGCATCCTTGAAGCTGAGCTCATATTATCCCCTACTGTTGTTTCGTGAATCGTGATCCATGCACCTCCAATACGATTGTTTACTCCTATACTGTTCGAGCTCAGCAATCACGTCTGTCTTCTCCAGTGGATACATTCCAATTGAATTGGTATCTCTGCGTGCGCGCACTTGAGTCACCGAACGAAACTGATAGAGAACATTTGTGACACAGCCAAAAACGGCTGCTCGCTCGACATTCGGAGCGGACTTTGAACACCGCAGGTACCGATATGATAGTGAAGTTACACGTTGAGACAGCTCGTAGAACTGTCAAGTTGGATCCAGAGGTGCCACTGGCAGGATCCAGACCAGACCCAGGTTTGGCCTGGGCTTTAATACTTCGAGATGAAAAAACAGTCGTTCTGATCCAGGGTTGGATGGTGCAGTCGACACACTCATAACGCACAGCGGAAAAAAATTGTAACGAACACATTAGCATTTGCTGCATGTTCGGCAAAAAAACATTGGCTTTATGAAACATTTCCTATAATGTGCCAATCAGCATGTCGACTGTATTGCTCGACACTGGTATGTCACGGTACAGGACGTACTCAATCGATTCGTAGCCTTCAAGTTCCTGCGTCACGCTGTCACGTTTAGCGCAGTGCACGTTTTGGGGTGCACCTGCCAGCCAGTGGTGTTCGTATTTACCGTCAAATGGTCCTGTAGCTCCTCATCACCCCACCAATATAGTACTGTGGCTCTGATTATGGAATGGAGAGTATATATTCGGCTTGTCTAGCCATGTCCACACGTGCCATAGCCAAGATGAGCGTACCCTATGAAAGCTTGGATGCGATCTTCCTCGAGTCTTCAAGATTTTCCGCTCACTCTCGTCTCTACTCGCAAACAATATGCCAGCGGACCACGTATCCTATATGTTGTCTACCATGGTCGCGGCCGTGGACGAAGGCTTCTCGTATGATGGTATCGTGTCGGTCCCAGAAATGGGTTTGGAGGATGTCGAATACCGATGTGGCCTGGGTGGTTCGCTCCGGGATGGCATGGTTAGATTTTCTGCCCAACTCACTTGCTGCCAGCTCACATAACTTGGGTTACAGGACAAAGTTCGGGTGACCGGCGCGGTTATTTCACGAGGGGCAGCCAGGTGAATTGTTGCTCGCCGAGGTTCGTAACCCAAGGTAGGGCTGACATGGGCGATGCGTAGGGTCTTCAAACAAAAGCAGCACCGTCACAATCCAAGTCACCCCACGCTTGAGGGTAGGATGAGAGGAAAGAATTGTAGCGAGGAGTCTCTTCCTCCTCCGGATCAAGGATCTGAAGGTCTCACCGAGGTTCAAGATAAGATACCAAGTATCCCCAACGTGGCGCATGGGGAGGCGCACGAGCAGAACTTTACCCATCGTAAGCAGGCAGCCGCGCAGGTACGCAAGTGATTTGCATAGGAAATACTTGCTGAAGCTGAGGTGGAATCGAAATTTCAGCCCTGCAGTACACCGACGCTGTGGGACGACGATATTGACGCTGCATGCGGCTGTTTTCCAGGCTTACCATTGTCCAATATCAGAATGGAAGACATTCGCCCTTCGTATCTCAAACAGAGGGGGTTGCATAAGAAGACCACTGAGGAATGGGATCTTGTGACGCCGATCAACTCAGCTAATCAAGAGGAATTGTCTGATGTCAACGGTAAGGAGCTCTTGCCCTCCGACGCGATTCAAGTGGGATGGTCAGGGAAGAAGAGCGAAGCCGAACGTGTTCAGTTTTCTGACGCATACCTGGAGGGATTTCCAGAGACGGAGAGTGAGGTGAAGAAGGACAGGCCCGAGAGAATGCCAAGGAAGAAGAACAGACCCGAGAGAATGTCAGGGAGGGAGGTGATCGTCCAACAGGAGAGACTGCCAGGGAAGGAGGAAGAGGGGGTCGTTTACCCCTCGACCGTGGATCAGGAGAGACAATTCAGACAACCGAGGAAGAAGAGTGGTGAAAAAGGCCAGTTGGATTGAATGGACTGGGACTGTGCGCCTTGGGACTTGATAGATGTGACAATTCTGTCGTTGACGAACTTTCTATACTCTACAACACATTTGTTTCAGTTTACATGTATAAAGGTGATATACTAGAGGAACTTGCACTCTCTCAAAACAAATCTCGTTTCAGATTGGCCAGCGTTCTATCGCTCACTGCTTGACTAGGAGTCGAAACTCGTGACAGACTTGACATCTGATTGGTTACTCACCTGGGACAACTCTTTAACTCATTACTACATGTGTGTCATGATAGCATACTCCAACTTGAATTCAAACTTGGTTGTTTCAATTAATTTAAAAATTATAATTGATTTACGAAATAAAATGACACGTTTGATGATTGAATATTGAATATTTGAATGTTGAATCAGAATATCCATGAAATATCTTATTTCATCTTGAATATGTACGAGTCATTCTCCATAGTAGGCAACGTTAAAATTAGTTTATAGATGTTTTTGCTCTGATTTACTGTATTACTGTAAAGGGTGTTTGGAGTCCACATATGCATTTTCTTGTTATCCACCATGATGGTGGCCCGTAGGCTGAGCTTCTGAGAATTATCAAGTGGAAGCGCTACTAGCATCCTGAGGCAGATCGATCATCTACCATCACCATGCGGCGCAATGACTACCACCACTCTTATATCAAGTATCTGTATCTCCACTTTCCTGTTTTGCACGTCTTCTAGAAGCCAGGGTTTGACTGAGCGCCCATAGGGTGGGCCTCATGTCGAGTTTCGGCTTCCTCCGTCAAATCGAACACGGGGATCTCGCGCAGATGTCACGGTGCCAACTCCACAACTGCAACCTGTGATTCCAGGCAAGAGCACAATAAGTCTCCGTGAGTCCTTGGACAGTCATACTGCTTTTGCTAATCTGTGCGAGAATAGATTAATTATGATGTGCATCGGTGCCATGAACGGTTCTATTCGGCGGAAGTTCAACATCAGCGACCCCGGTACAAGAATGAATGCTTTCAAGTTCTCCCATACTAGGATCCGAGCGTCCAACGAGTGACCCTGGCAACTCCACAGCCAATCCATAACATGTCCAAGTGTTAGTGCCTCGTGTAGGGCATCCTGTGTGCAATCGAAAAGGTCAGCCACAATCGAGCCCTGCAATTAGCGCTGTGGTTTCGAGCCCTCAGCCCATTCCTATTCCTATTCCGTCACATCGTTTCGGAGATCTGTCGGGGCTTGTGTTTGCGTGCATGTATATCAACTATGATACCCCCGGACGTGCTCTACTCGCTCAAAGGCGTTCGATTCCGGATCACCCACCCGCAAAGCGGGTATGTACACACACTCGTACTATCCAAATATCAGTGCTAACATCTACTCGACCAGCGGTCGCCGTTTCTTCTGCCAGCATGCTCAGCGCCTTACCCTTGACGTCCTCAGCAGACGAAAGGGAATACATGCCTGTGGAAGCACCAAAGCAACCAAGAAGAAAAGGACTTCAGGTGCGAGAATAAGTACCTCGCGACGAAGGACATCGTCTCAAACTCACCTTCCAGCATCAGTCAGAGACATCAGAAAATATAGAACGGCCTACCTTCAATACCGACTCCGGATTCACGAACGCTTCTGGAACACTAGTGCAGAACGGGCCTTCGGGACCTGCATCCCTGGCCAACATCCAACATGGATATGTAGTTCAAGGTACCGAGGTAATGAGACAATCGCTTTTCGTGAGCAGCTACTTAACTCGAACCATTTTCCAACAGCAATCCGATTTTTCTGATGATGGAGAGCATGTCCAGAATCTGTTCAGTACACCGGAGACAATTCACTATGGCTTGGAATCCGGTAAGAAGGAGGAAGTTGGTTTTTTATCATGATCTTACCGCCTTCGCTTGTTTCAGACGCCGACTCGGAAACCGTTGATTCGGAGGTCAAACAGACGGATCATACCGTTACGTATGTTACCACCACCACCACTACCACCGAAGCCGAGGGGCGGAAAAGCATGGATATTCAGAAAGCGGAGCAGTCCGCCACTGCGAGGGAGGAAACCGTGCGACCTCGGCATAATTCATCTACCTTCTCCTCTCGAACTACTACTGGTCAGCAGCAGCAATACGAGACGCAGTCCTCCGTCCAAGGCGGGGTACAAAGGAAGATCTCATCTTACCAAGCAACACGCTTCCCAACAATCACTGAATCTGGGCAGTCTCCTGTCTTATTCTCCTCCGCCTCCAAGGATGTTGAAACTCGACGTTTTATGGTACCGTCGAAATCCACATTCAGCTCCGTACGGGAACGGTTCATTCAGATAGAGCGTGTACATCGCGAAGATAAGGATAGCATGCTTGACCTTCTGACGGAGCAACATGAGGATTACAAGCGCTCCTGTGAAGAGCAGTTCGAGCTTTTTCAAATGGAAAATGGGAGGCTTCGGCAGGATAATTTCAACAGGGATTCTCAAATCATGCAGCTCGAGATCCAGCTCAATCATTTTCGCGGCGGCGATCCAGGAACTGCGTCACAGCCCGACAAAGTAGATTCCAATATCACCACTTGCACCACCACGGTCACCACGGCCATCACCACGATGACCACGGTCACCACCCGAATCGAGAAGTGGAAGCACACGGTTTCCATGAATAAAGGTGAAGTTACCATCTCGAGCAATGAACTGGAGCAGCTCTCGTCAGACTTGTCCAGCACATCTTCTCAAATGATCGAACTTCGGCAGCACTGTGCTGAGTTGTGGAGAGATTTTAGTTCCGTCCGCCACGAGCTGCAGGCGGCATTGAAGCATTGCGACGAGAAAGATCACACTATCACCTCTCTCACAGCCAAGGTTACTCAGTGGAAGAACACGGATGCTTTGAAGGCACAACAGCTTACCGCTGCAAACCAAGACAACGAGAAACTTCGGCACGACCTCTCCGCCGCTTCCGCTCGAGAAAATGAACTTCGACTGCGTTACGACACGCAGTCAAATGAACTGCGAACCAAGGCGTCGTTGGTTGAAGAGAGGGATCGTACGATCGGCTCCCTCACAGCTGAAGTTGCTCGGTGGAAGCAGTCAGATGCCATGAGGGCAGAGGAGATCGTTACTGTGCGCGGGGACTACGAGAAGCTCCGGACAAACTTTTCCGCCGCCGCCTCCCAGACAACAGAACTCCAGAGGCACTACGACGTGCAGTTAAAAGAGCTCAGCTCTGTTCGGAACGAACTCCAAGCCAGCAGGTCCCTGGTCGAGGAGAAGGAGCGCATCATCACCACCCTTACCGCCGAAGTCCATCAGTCGGAACTTGTAAATACTACGAAGGCGAAGCAAATTGAAGCTGAACGCCGAGACAAAGAGCAGCTTCAGCAGAACATTGAAACTTTATCCTCCCAGATAGTCGATCTCCAGAAGCGCTACAACGCGCAGTCGCAAGATATCGTCTCCATTCGCAACGAGCTCAAAGCCAAGGTGTCGCTGCTCGAGGAGAAGGAGCACACCATTTCCTCCATTACAACCGAACTCTCCCAGGCGAAGCGCGAAACCAGCGTGAAAGAAGAGCAGATTATCACTGCGCGCGGGGATGTTGAACAGCTTCGGCGCGAACTCGAATCCGCCTCCTCCCGAATTGCAGACCTCCAGAAGCGTTACGAGGAACAATCGAAAGAGCTTCATGCCGTCTATGACGAACTCCATCGGCTCGCCTCCGACGTGACAGATCAGGCCCCAGGCGAGCCATACAAACCCGACGTTTCACAGCAGATCACTGTCACTCGTGTGTTGGAGAAGAAGAACAAGCAGATAAAGGAACTTCGTCGAGATCTCGCCGCGGCCAACACTCAGAACACTGATCTTCAGAAGTCGTACGAGACACGGTCGAGGGAGGTCACCGCCGTCCGCGACGAATTCAAAGAGAAGACGTCGCAATACGAGGGAACCATCACCTCTCTTACTCTCCAAGTCGACCAGTTGAAACTCGCGGATACTGCGAAGGCAGAGCGGATCGCAACTACCCTCAAACAGGTCGAGAAGCTCCAAAAAGACCTCTCCACTTCCACTTCCCAGCTCATCGAGCTCCAGAACCGCTCTGAGACGCAGTCACGCGAGCTCACTGCTGTGCGCATCGAGCTCCAAAACATGACGTCGTCCAACGAACGCAAAGATCGCACCATTGCCACCCTCACCGCCGAAGTTGATCAGTGGGAGCGTGGTGATAGCAAGAAAGCGGAACAGATCGCGACTCTTCTCGAGCAGGTCAAGACACTTCAGCAAGACTCGTCCACTTCTGCCACTCAACTCGCGGAGCTTCGAGGCCGCCATGAGGCGCAGTCACGGGAGCTCACCTCTGTGCGCAACGAGCTCCAAGCCAAGACGTCGCTTCTCGAAGGCAAGGATCATACCATTGCCTCCCTTACCGCCGACGTGGATCAGTGGAAGCGTGGCGATGCCAACAAATCGGAGCAGATCGCGACTCTTCTCAGGCAGGTCGAGACACTTCAACGGGACTTGTCCGCTTCGGCCTCGCAGCTCGCTGAGCTTCAGGGCCGTTATAAGGTGCAATCGCATGACCTCGACTCTGCGCGCAATGCGCTCCAAACCAAGACAAAATCCTATGAAGACAAAGTTCGCGAAGTCACTACTATCACCGTCCAATTCGAGGAATGGACGCGTAAAGACGCTTTGAAGGAAGAACAGATCTTGACTCTTCGCAGGCAGGCTGAGGATCTCCAGCAAGATTTGACCGGCTCCGTCTCTCAGATCACCCAGCTACAACAGCGTTACGACATGCAGTCAAAGGAACTCGGCGATCTCCATGACCAACTCCAAGACAAGCTGTCGGGCAACGATCGTGCCCTCTCCTCTCTCCGCTCTCAACTCGAGGATTGGAAGCGTTCAGATGCCGCTAAAGCGGAGCAGCTTACGACTGCTTGTATGGACCTCGACCAACTGCGTCGCGACCTGGCCACTTCATCTTCCGAAATCGGTGAGTCCAGAATTGTTACGAAACACGGTTGATGGTGTTAACTTGTCCGATAGAGAATCGGAGGCGTTCAGACGCCACTAAAACGGAGGAGCTCACTGTCGTGCGCAAGGATCTCGACCAGCTGCGTCGCGATCTGGCCGCTTCATCCTCCGAAATCGGCGAGTCCAGTAACATTACGAAATCCGTTTGATGATGTTAACTTGTCCGATAGAATGTTGGCAGCGTTCAGACACCACTAAAACGGAGGACCTCACCACCGCACGCAGGGACCTCGACCAGCTCCGTCGCGACCTGGTCGCATCATCCTCTCAAATCGGTGAGTCCTCGTAACGCCACGAAACAGGGATTACGATGTTAACTTGTCCGACAGAACGTTGGCAGCGTTCAGACGCCTCTAAAACGGAGGAGCTCGCCGCCGCGCGCCAGGACCTGGATCAGCTTCGTCGCGACCTATCCACTTCATCTTCTGGAATCGCCGAGTTCCAGCAGCGTTTCGATGCGCAATCGGCGCGGTTGGTAGAGCTCACTTCCCAAATCGAACAGTGGAAGCGTTCAGATGCCGGTAAAGTGGAGGAGCTCGCCACCACGCGCGAGAAACTCGAGCAGCTCCGGCGCGAGCTCATCACCTCATCTTCTCAAATCACCGAGTTCCAGCAGCGTTGCGATACGCAGTCGACGGAGCTCAGCTCCCTCCGCGACCAACTCCGGGCCATGTCGCTTGGCGGAGACCGTACGGTCACCATGCTCAACACCCAGATCGAGCAGTGTAACCTTGCGGACGCTGCTAAATCGGAGGAACTCGCGCGTTCACGCAGGAACGCCGAACAGCTTCAGCGCAAACTGTCCGCTTCATTCGCCGAAATCGAGGAGCTTCAGAAGTACCATGCTGAGCAACTCGACGCTATTCGAAAGTCCTCTGTATCAGAGGAGTCAATGAAAATTTATAGAAAGATTACGACGGGAGGCATGGATTACGCTGCCATCATTAAGCTCAGCACCACGGTCGATCAATGGTTGCACGCGGACTCCAAGAGAGCGCAGGACTTGGCAAGTGAACTCGAAAGGAGAAACAAGGAGAACGAGGAGCTGCGACTCAATCTCCTCACTTTCAAGGATATCTGTATTCGAGCTCCTGAGCTGAAACAGATCTTCCAATCTGAAACCATCGAGATCCAGCGACGTTATGAGAAGCAGTCGGAAGAGCTCAAATCCGCCCTTGCAGAGCGTCAATCCCAACTGGACGTCGTGCAACGCTTTGTCACCACGGCGGATACATACGCGGACAATATGATCGTCCAGATGCTGGAGAAGCTCAACGCGGAGATTCAGCAGACCACCATATTCATAGCCGAGGAAATGGTCAAGGACTTCCAGCCTCGGACTGCGAAACTCGCGAAGGAACAAACCCCTGCGGCGCAAAGAGTTTCGGAGTCCGTAGGCAAAGCGTTGGTGGAATGCTTGGGGAAAAAGGGCCGCGATGACGTGGCCCTGTATCTCCAAATCGCGTTCCAAGCCCACATCACGTACTACCTAAGCTCGCTCATTTCCTCGTGGACCCTCGAGAGAGGGTACAACAACCTTATCGACAAGACATACGAACAATTACAGAAATCAGGTAAGCAATTGAGTTTCGAATGATCAAAACGTTCTGCTGACGGTAGCAAAATTGGTAACAGAGGTGCAAACGATATCAGGGCGTTGGCGATCTCTCACGCGCACTTATATCACTCCCGCTTGCATGAGCGACCCGAAATCTCTCGTCTTGGTTATACTGTCAGGACTGTCTGACATTGTCATGGCAGCGGGTTGTGCCCCCACGCTTACTGCCGCAAGGTCGAAGGTTCGGACCCAGTTCGAGGACAAGGTGTCATCCATCATTTTGATTACTGGCAAGTTCAGTAAAATGATTGGGGAGGTCGTGTCGGCCGATTTCGATGTCTTGGCCGTTCGTCCTATGGAGGTGTTCGAGGAAACCACGATGGAGAAGGACACGGATGATGGTGATGAAGGGCAAGGAACCGCAAAGGGCGAGAAAGTGTTGTGCTCGACTCAGTTGGGGATGACGAAGCAGATGCAGTTGGAATCAGGGAAGAGCGGTACCTTGCCGGTGATCAAGGCAAAGGTTCTTCTCGAATCTTTCCTGGATGGTTAGGTCTAGCGCACCGTCGGGCTTTCAACACCGAGTTATGAGTTCGCCTGCGTGTAATCGATTCGAGTCCATTGTATTTTGTATCGCGATCTGTATCGAGGCTGTGACTAGAGTTCATTCGCAGTCCTACACCTCCACACCTTGGATATTTACTACCGTTGCAGCAATCTCACTAGTACGAGCCTGAGGTCCTACTACGAAAGTCACCACCTACACGATAATCAAGTTAGACTGGTGCGAGCAAGACCATTTGATGATGAAACTACGGGTCGAAATAGCTGCTACCGATCAAGCTCCAATCCCGACGCAGCGACATTACATTCGACATACATATGTATGTTGGCAACACAAGGGCAGACGAACTAGAACGATATGAGGAGATGACAACCTAGAGAAATGGGTGGTGGTAATGTATACAAGTCGGTAGCGATTCGCAACATGGTGAGTCCATCCAACCTGGGTGGTTATGATAGTTTTTCTTCGTTAGGGTACGGGGCTGAATCCCGAGGCCTGAGCCTGCCTGAGGATACTATACTGTATAGACCCAGATCAGCAAGCGAAACGAACCAACTCGGAACCTGATCGGAATTGGTTCTGCCAGTGACCACGACTCTCGGCTAAAGTTTCGTTGACTGAGAGCGAGGATACTGTATGGGCGACGCCGTCCGAAACAATCAGCGGGTTTCTTGCAGCGAAAACGGTGCCAACTGCCACCAAGGAAACCCCGGGGCCCCAGCGTCCCACGCGAAAGCGAGAAATAAAGGCTTGTGTGATACCAGCGGCGGCAGGAAGTTGGGTGAGGCTGGAAGGTCGACGTTAATTTCAACTCTCGGCCTGTCCACGAAACACTGCCGGATCCACAGCACCGTTGTGGCAGGTGCACGCTGCTAATACGTCGGTCCCAGATAGTGGGATCATGACGCCCAACGTGTTTTTCCATGACTCTTCCATGCCTACTTCGTGAGATAAGGTGGAGCGCAACGTGTGATAGAGTTCTGTGGCGGAGGTACTAAAAGGTATATGGGCGTTTGCTGGTGGCAGTGGCCCGTTTGTGAAGTGTTCGGAACGTGCCACACAACGGAAGTTCAAGCGTCGCTTCGGGAAAGATTGATGTGGATTAGTACGTGGAGTAAACCTTGAGCAAGGTGACCCACACAATTTTGTCACAGCTCAATCAAACGGCGAAGTCCGACAATCCTCCCCCTCTATCCGGAATCGAGTCTTTTAGATTTCTGTCGAAAAAGAGTTGACGCGCCTGCCACAAAGTTTCAGCTTGAAAATCTGGGACCAGAGACTCGCCGCTAAATCTCAGGTCGTAAGGTTATCCCACTTCGGAATTCGGTCTTGAAACTTGACCAGTGACCACACAGAATCATAGCTAATGTCGCGCCTTAGATACAATCAAGCCTGAGCAAGCGCTCAAGGGTTGTGGGCTCCTCACCTTCGTCACGTTGTGAAAGCAACACTTTTTTTTTCTTCCCCAGGGCTATGGGATTCATCGCCTTCCTCACGCTGTGGCAACAAAGTTGGGAGATACAACAGGGACTCGGCTAATCAAGCTGCGCGCCTTTTCGCGTGAAAAACGTGTTTGCTGGACCTCGGACACACACCCACAGGCTGTCCTAGGGTTACATTTCTGGGTCAGCCGCAAGTGTACATTCCAGAATCCCTCGGCTTGTTCATCGTTCCTTAGACCAGCTCACCCGGACGATTCCTCTACCAAAACAAGATGCATATCATACCACTCATTCTAATCATACTCATACTCGTACTCATACTTTGTATCCAGCTACCATCGATCTCGCTTTGCACTGGAAGATCAGCGAAACCCGAGGTACAGAAACAACTACTGTCCATGAGGGAGAATACAGTCTCACTTTCTTTTTTTCTCGGCCCCCAGCCTGAAATACCTGATGAGGAACAATCACTCCTGCTTCGTGATGATGAAGGGCAAATTAGGCAAGAGGATCAACTACCGAGTGCAAGAGACCACATCATTGATCGCCTCACCGCCGAAATTGATCACTTGAAGGATGCAAACGCCAGGAAGGCGGACGATGTCAAAAAACTTCAGCGAGAGCTTTCCACTTCGGTCTCTCAGAATACAGATCTCCAGCGTCGATGTGAGACCTTGTTGAGGGATTTGGAGGGTGCACGGCTCTTTCTTAACACCGCAGATACATTTGCGGACTCGGAAGTCATCCAGATGCTGGAAAAGCTCAACGCGGAGTTGCAACACACTGCCACCTTTATGGTCGATCGCGTTGTAAGCGTCTTTAAGCTTGACGCTATGACATCAGACCCAGCGCAGCAAATCGTGGCGAACAGTGCCTCAGAGAGCATAGGTTCGACCTTGGTGCAGTTCTTGCGGAACCGGGGGCGTGACGACTCCGAAGTTCAAATGTATCTCCAAATCGCATTCCAAGCCTACCTTACAAATCACCTGTGCTGGATCGTGTCCTCGTGGACCTTCGACCAAGGACATAACGCATTCATAAATGAGATATACCAAAGTTTGCGGGACACGGGTAAGACGTTCGATGTTCGTGTGGTCCACATTTCCGCTGACGGGCAGAGAATGGTCGACAGAGAAGCAGGCGATATCTGGACGCTGGCGTTCCCTCACGCACGTTTATGCCCTTCCGACTTGTGTCAGCGAACCGAATTCCTTCGTCTTCCCTGTCATTTCAGGGCTTTCTGACATCCTCTTTATTGCGGGTTGTGCTGCCTCTCGATCTCATATCGTGTCAGAGCTCTCGTCCATGTTCGAAAACAAGATATCATCTGTTGTTTCGCTTGCTGGGCGCCTCAATCAGATGATAAGTGGGGTGATATCTGGCGATTTCGAGGTATTCGTCGTGCAACCTGGCGAAACGTTCCGTTCGGAGATAATGGACGATATGGACGACAGCGAAGGGACGCAAGGTGGAACGGGAACTGCCCAGGCCATATTGTGTACAAGCGAAATGGGGCTCGCGAAGCGGGTGCAGCTGGGAACGGGGAAGAAGGAGACGAAGACGGTGATGAAAGCGAAGGTGCTTTTTGAATCGTTTCTGGACACTAAGGATTCGAGGTGATGGACCCGTCCGTCTGGACGCTATGTTTGTATACACTGGTTCGATTTCTCCTTGCACTGGTTGCGTTTTCTCTTGTTGTATGAGCGAAAGTTCGCTTCTTGATCTTTCACTGGAAATGTACTATGTAGAAATGTCCCGGAAGAGGTTTCAAGGTTCGGGAGCTCCACCGTTGACGCAGTCACCGCTAGGGAGGTAGAGACTCCGGAATTCCCGATCCAGCGATAGTCTGACCTCATGCGATACACACACGAGTTCTACTCGTGAATCCTGTAGCGTTTCAACCAGTGCCGCCAGTGAGCATAGCCGTACTGTACTATACGCTCAGTTTCTGCACCGACGTTGCCTCATTACATGGAGTACACAGCAGATGATTTGTGTATAAAATACGCCCAGGCTTATATGATACCCTCCCGTTCCCTTCGCCATCTCCCCAACATCAACATCAGTCTCCCTCCCCGAATTTCCTTTCTGCATCAGCTCTAGCATTACTACGACCGCTCAAGATGTGCGGCTGCTTCGACGGTCTATTTCGACGGTTCCGCAGAAAACAATCTGGAACGAGCCAGGATAGCAGTCGTCCAGGTCAGCAGGGACGCTCAGTAGCGGTAAGTAGTGGGTCCGCCACAGCTGAAATCCCTGCGATACCTCATCGCGGCTAACGGAACGAAGATCGGCTTTCAGACACCACACGGTGATAAGCGATTTCGATTTCCAGCGGAAGTCAACATTGTCACAGTTCCGCATGCCGGTCAGGGAACGTCGGGGAAAGAGAACAGGGTGGGCATTCAACTTTCGCCTGGCGATCAGGAGAAGCTGTCGATACGAGAGGAGGCTCAGAAAGTCGTCCAGCCTTCCAACGTTGACCAGGAAACATCGAGAGAGAAGAGCGAGCCCGAAAACACCACCCGGCATACAGAGGTTGAGCAGAAGATATTGCCAGGGATTCCTGATGACATCCAGCCTTCCGACGACGATCGAGAGAACCCTCTGGTAGAGGAACAACACTCCATGCACGAGAGACAGCCAACGGCGAAGGATGGTGTTCAATCTCTGAATGTAAATCAGGAGAGACCACCATTGGAAGAGGTACAGGATGTCGTTCGGCCTCTGGACGCCACCCAGGATGTACATCGGGAGGAACCGGAACCAACCATTCAGTACCAGGAGGGCAATCAGGAGACGTTGGAAGCAGAGACGAAGACACCAGAGGTGGTCGAAAGCGTCCAACCATCGGATGTCGATCGATAGAGATTTCTGATAGAGAAACTCACGTCTTCTGCCAGTCAGGATTCATCGGGGAAGGAGAATGGGGTGGTCGAGGTGGGCACTAAACGTTCGCTCGTCGATCAGGAGAAGTTGTCGATACGAGAGGAGGCTCAGAAAGACATTCAGCCTTCGAATGTAGACCAAGATCCGTCTACAAAGAGCCAGCTTGAAGACACCACTCAGCGTGCAGAGGTCGAGCAGGAGATACCGCCAGGGATTCCTGATGACGTCCAACCTTCCGACGACGATCGAGAGAAACCTCTGATAGAGAAACAATACTTCACGCACGCGAGACAGCCAAGTGGGATGGATGGCGTTCAGCCTCTGGATGTCAATCAGGAAGGAGCACCAATGGAGGAGGTACAGGATGGTATGCAGCCTCTGGGCAGCGCCCAGGAGATGGTGGGTGTACATCAGGAGGAGCTGGAATCAACCATTCAGTCTCAAGACAGCGAGCAGGAGATGTTGGAAATAGAAAGGAAGACGCCAGGGGGCATCCGGTCGTCGAATCCCAGTCAGGAGGGATCTTTGATAGAAGGACAGCATCAGAATTCTCTCGGCATCGAACGAGTCAAACAACCGAGGAGGAAGAACAACAAAGTTTCGGATGGCACACAGCCGGCGAGCTTCGTTCAGGGAAGACAGCCGAGGAAGAAGGACAACAAAGTTTCGAATGACACGCAGCCAACGAACTTCGTTCAAGGAAGACAGCCGAGGAGGAACAAAAAGCTCTGAATGGTGTTTAGTTTCTGTATGCCGATCGGGAAAGAGCTTCGCTGGCGGAGGTTTAGGATGGTGCGTCCATTCTCCAGAGGAGATTGCCGGGGAAGATAAATGAAGAGACATTGGAGCTTCGGCATCCAAGCGTTGATCGTGAGACTCTGTTATCGCAGGAGTGCCGCAGGACGTTTAGCCTCCACCGGGGGGAGGTTCAGGGTTCAGGGTGGCGATCGGCTGGAAGAGCGGCTCATGGTTGGTAATTTTATAGTGAAGAGTGGCAGGCCCTCGTGTAGGACGAACGCCCGGCGGCGGACGATATAGTATTTACTAGTGTAGGTTCGACTTGCGCTTTAGTTTTAGCTTATCAGTGCACCCTGGATCAAGATTACATTCACACGCACCAAATCAACATTTATGAGTATCATAGTGACTGAGTCATCATATAGGCCGACTTACGGAACCCTGCATCGCTCGACCGTTGCCAAGTGGTCATGCCTCAGCCGATGTGTGTGGAGAAAACTAGCAAGCACAACCCACCGGACCTACCGACTCCCTCGGGGTAAATCGGGTGGATAACTGGATAACCGCTCCTCATCTCATGGGGACGCGATGAGTGCTGCTGTACAGGTAGGTGGGTTGCCAAGACGAAACATAATGCTCCGTGGAGGTTTGTGGTAGAATGAAAGATGGAAGTCAGAAAGGATCAGCATATATTCTCACCTTAACAGTTGGAATGGCTGCTCGAACAAGTTGTACGCGTGCTTGGCATTATCACAACCTATCCCGACCATCTATAGCGCAAAAAGATTGTAATCGTAAATGTAAGATCGGATTGACCCTGATATGATCGTGCGGATTAATGGACTTGAAATGGCTGCCCTTTTAGCTGTTTGAATCCCCGTGTGCTCCAGAAGGAGGTAGGTCGCGTCGACGCTTGTTGGAAGGACACGCATATAGGCACCACTTTGTTTTGATCCTCTTCTCGCTCGTGCCCTCTTCGCTGGAACGTCCAATTCGCGTACCCATGCACCCGTTTGCACCATGCACAAGATTTGGCCTACCCAACACTTGCGCAATTGATGTGCACGCCATGCATCAAGCCCGGAGAGAAGAGAGGGGTGAAGGGGAAGGTGAGTCACAAAATAAAAGATTTTGTGTTACAAAAACAAGGAATTTAGTGGGCGTTGAGAACTCGAAGTAAACTGAACGAAAGAAAAAGAAACAGCCAGAAAACCAGAGGTGGGCTGTTGAGGTCCGATTGAAATTCAGCTTTGCCAAGAACACTGCCGCTTTTTGTGCCGAAAGTATAGACGTCATGGGGAGGTGGAAACACTAAGGAGTATCGGTCCACATCAAATATTATCACTACAGTCTAGCGTATGAAGTATGTAAAGGGAATGAAGAAGAAATTCATTACAACGAATAGAGTATGCATGTCCGCAAAATAGTCAATATTTATACTGTGGTCTAGACCCAGGCGTGGCACCCGCGTTTCCATCTCCGCTAGACCTCGGCATGACACGGCCAGTGGTTGGCGTCACAGCTATCGCCAGGTTCAAACGTTCACAAGTTGACCCCACCATGCACTATGCGACCCCCAGTCCACGCATGACCTGTCCGCCTACTAGCTTACCAGAGCTAGGGACACAAACGAACCACGATGCTCTGATCTGGGACGTCTTCGCTAATCCTCCGTGTTTAAAAAGGACTCCAGCAAGACTTTCGCCTTGAGGACTGTCATCTTCTTCTTCTTCCCCCCTTCCCACAATGTTCCCACCGGTATCCGCTTTATCAACCCCAACTGAGTCGTACACAACACTGACGCCCCTTGGACTCCAGCCTGACGATCATCCGTGTCTTCCATCTCCTTATCGTCGAACTTGTCGCCAGGTCGAACTATAAATGCCTCGAAATCGCTCGATACTACTTCATCAAATGTCTTGTTGAGGCGTCCAGCAAGCTCGACGAGCAAGGCTATTTTCTCCTCGAATTTGGATGTAACCTCTAGTATTATATCGGATTGAGGTGTGGTGCAGCCTGCAACCACCAGGATGTCAGAAATTCCCTCGATGATCGCTTTGACGAGGGACTCTGGATGGGTGATCCAATTCTGAACGTTGTGAACGCGCGCGAGCACACGCCAACGTCCAGAAATAGCTTGCGCCTCTATTGACCGTTTTTTTTTCTTCTCGTCAGCTGGAATAAGGGACGCTCTAGAGCATTTAGTTACTCACCCACTTTACGCAACCTCTGATATATGCCATTGATGCATGCGTTGATTCCTGCTTCGAAGGCCCAAGAGGATGCGGTCTCGCAGAGTACGGGAGCGAGGTAGGCTTGGAATGCGATTTGGAGTAACATAGGGATGTCCTCTGGCGTTTTTGTTTCCAAGGACTTCACCATAACCTGCCCTACGTAACCCGAAACTCTCTGCGCAGCGTGGATTCGTTCCTTCGTCGGGTTCGTCGTCACGTTCGTAAACTCGAAACCTTCCGCCAGGTGTTCGGCCATATACATAGTACTCTGCTGCAGTTCTGCATTCAATCTTTGGAGCGTCCGAATAACATCCGAGTCCGAGGATTTGTCCGCAGTATTGAGGAGACTATTCGAGTTCTCTAAATCTCTCGATTGCGCTTCGCAACGCTTCTGGAGCACAGCGATTTGAGAGTAGGAATCTGAGAGGTTCCGTCGAAGCCTCTCGACTTCCTCGGATTCCTTCGCCGTCCGCTCTGCGTCCTTGGCATCCGCTGACTTCAGTTGGCTGGGTTCAGTATAGGGCACAGTCGTAGAGATACCTGTCTCATCATGTAGGATGGTCTCTGTATGAGTGGGCTCATCGCAATGCGAGCTAGATGCGCCTGGCTGTGTTGTGCTCTCGCTTACGGTCGGATGCTCTATCTTGGAATCTCCACGCACAAAACGATTGATTGCGGTCTTGATGGACTGTATTGTGGTAATTGTGTTAATCGTGTTCGCCCTTGGTTTCTGTGGTTTGCTGGGTGCCCTACGCGGTGCGTCCCGTATGTCTTCCCCAGTGTCGATGTTAGCTGGGGTTGAATGAGACTATTTTTAGAGAAAGTTTGAGCACCGTTTCCATCACAAAAAAGTGCTCGTCTCTACTTTGGCAGGGGGCCTCTTGTACTGCCTTCGCCCCCTCCCCATATCCGCATCCGTGTGCCGCTCGCTATCGCTGTCTGGGGTAGTAAAGGTTACCAGTGGGGTCTTATCGACAACGACTGGCGGGGAGGCATCTTTGTCGCTTCCTGCTGTGAGTTGGTTGGCTTGCTGGACACGGGACGACACATCCTGCTCGTTTCTCCCATAGGCGGCATCGGATGCGTGAGAATTGGACTGTAATTACAAAATGGCAATGAGATCGCATTCTTACCCTCTGCACATGCCCTACCTCTAATTTCTCTATTTCCCCCGACTCCTGGCCCACAGGCAGGACTGGCGTTATGTTTCCTTCCACGGGCAGGGAGTTCTGCCTTTGTTTGTATCTTCGTTGTAGTAACGGCAGTCGTGGGGTGTTCAGGCTCCTAAAACGAGCTAACCTGGACCAAGGTAAAAATCGTGTATACAGAGATGTCCTGGAACACGTACATTTTCCGAGAACCAGACATGAGATCTCAATTCCTTGTGAAGCTTCAAGACGGAGTCCTGTATGGGTTGGGAAACGGTATGCTTGGTCTTGACGTATTCGGGTCTTTATCATCACTGATATTGAAACGTCATTCGAATTCCAGTGATCGGGACGGAGTTAGAAGATACATGAGGCCGGCAACTCGCCAGCCATGCTCCCCCGTGGCAGCTTTCTGCTTTCCGAGTTTTTCAGGAGCACATCATTCGGGTTCCGTCGACGCATCTGTGCCAAATCTGCGGATAGGATGGAACCGAACCCGATCATCTGATAGGTTCAAGG
The DNA here is from genome assembly GCA_038093515.1 of Butyriboletus loyo. Classification (NCBI taxonomy): domain Eukaryota; kingdom Fungi; phylum Basidiomycota; class Agaricomycetes; order Boletales; family Boletaceae; genus Butyriboletus; species Butyriboletus loyo. The sequence continues at coordinate 72,665 of JBBPSI010000079.1, forward strand.
CAAATATTTCGAATTTTCTCTGCCAGCTATCTCCATGGACTACGAAACGGACGACGATGTCACACAATGGCTTTTCTTTTCGAGAGACAGATAGTTCATGCGTGTTTTTCAATGAAAATCGACTCAGAGCCAGGGTGACTTTGCGGGTCATCGCTGTAATTGAAATTCCAGTGTAGCAGACCAATAGCAGACAACTAATTTTTCACCTCCGGGGTCCTCCCTGATCTCATTGCACACCATACATGGACGCTCGCAGCAATCCCTTGGCATGGGGACAGACGAGGGGTTAGAGTGGCGAGATTTGAATGGTACTGCACGGCGCTGGCGCAGAGTATGACCTGCGCCGCGGTGATATGAACTTTAGCTCGAAGCGGGCACGCATTGTACACATTGTACACGGCCCACACGTCTTCCAGAATAACGCAGCCTTGATTCATCCCCCACGGTAATGAAACTCTGGGTCCTCACCTTCTAATTTTGTGGACGTGCGCTGAGCAACACGTGGATGATGGAGCACTACTCCACTCACCTCATGTGAGACAACACCTTTGATGCCACGGGGTGCCCGAGATGAGGAATCCACTCGCAAGCGCGTGGCTTCTCGTAATGGGGAAGGTCGTCGAACGAATGGTACTGTAGTTCCGAAGCAATGCATGGCGTAGAATCCGTGCGAGTGTCGATGACAACACTACCTACCGCCCACAGTCAGAAGATGAGGAAATATACATGCGGACTTTGCATGTAGGTGGAGTCTTGGATCGTCCGTGTTTGGCACCTTTTTTTCAGAACCAGCTCTACCACACCCGGTATTTCGCTGAAAGATACCTCTCAGAACGTCCGGTTTGAGGCTAGCGCAGTTGGTGATCATGCTCTTCGCCAGGTGACGGTGGCATGCCTTGATGAAACTACTGGCACACCAAATGGTTGTCGCCGTCAAACCCCGTGGGAACGTCACTTGTCATATCATTTACCATTCTGTATATAAGATGGTGTTGCCAGAGGTTCACTAGTGGCACTGTTCACTACACGAAAGGAGCGTGGTTAATTGCTTGGAGAAAGTCGAGTGAGAAACGAAGAACGAAACTATACATCCGTGAAATCGACTGGTTTACTCGATGTCCACGATGCTCGAATGACGATAACACACAGTAAGTACATACTCACGTCAATGGGCTCTGGACTGTTCCAGCCTGAGGAACGGTCATGTCTCTGTCCTCCTTCTTTCAAGGAACAGGTGAAAGCAGGGTATCTACACCCAACTCCTTGTTCCCCTCCTTCTTCCTTGGGAGTCTAGGCCGAACTTCCACCACCACCTCCGCATCCACTTCCGCGTCCAGCTCTTTGTCCCCCTTCTTCTTCCTTGGTAACTGTTGCTTATATGTATGGCGAGGCTGGATGCCAGATAATTTGTCGGTCTCGGAGGGACCCTCCTCATGGTCTTCCCATTTCGATGCCGTTGTGTCCGAGGTAGTGATAGTTACCGAGCTCTGCGCCTGCGAGAGCGTTGGGGGATTCAATTCGTCCTTGGCAGCCGTCCGTGTCATGGACGGGTGAATAAGCGGATCCACACCCTCTACTCGAGTCTGATCTTTAGCTTGAGCTTGCACCTAAATCACCGGCCCCAAAGGTATCACATCAGCCTGGATAGAGTGTTCCACATTGAACCCACCTGTGCTACCATATCCGTTGTCGTATGCTTAGACCCGAAACCCCCAGCGGGGAAAACGGTACTCTGCGACCGCATCACACCAGGCCTCTGGAGGCCCCGAGTGATGTCCACGGCTGAGGACTGGTATGAAGCATACGGGGAGTTCCTCGCGCTTTCCAGGTCTGCACAACGTTTTCTGAGCATGGAATTGTGCATCGACCTTCGGTGGGAATATATGAGAATAAGTTGGGATGTTGTATTTCGCCAAAAAACTACATTCCATTACCTTGGACGGATATCTTACCATGTAAGCGACAGGTCTGTTGGACTATGTACTACCGGTCGCGTGCGATGTTGGTTACGGATAATGGGACGTTGACCACGACTGCTGGATTGGTATAATAGAACTCGTTAAAACAGGAGAGCCCGATGTCTGCTTCCTGAGTCGACATTCGGACAGTGTACACCGACGACGCGAGGGAACATACCTTCCTGAGTGGTTCCGTTGCGGCTGCGATCACGTTGCAAAGTCGGATGGAGACCTTAAGTGAGCTGGGACATTAATTACTGTCTTGGTTTTATATTCGGCCCTTTTTAGACCCGGCAAACGATATAAACATGCAAAAGGTGCATGGAAAAATTTGAAAGCAAGCTGTGCGGAACGAAGCAACGTGCATGCAAGGTGACACACTAGAGTAGTATAGGCGCTCCCGGGGACGCGACATGGTCGTCTTTATTGTGTTTCAGCTAACCTGATCATATTAGTGGGAGAGATTCCGAGACTTGAGGATATCTTCAAGACATGCATCATGGTACTGATCAGGAGTACTTACTATACAATTCAGTGCGTTACATGATCGCCAGCCTCAGTGAGAGTCAAATTGAAACTGGGAGTCAGTTTACATAAGCAAAATACATTTAAGTTTCTACAGTGTAGTCGGCCAATGGGTCGCCGCATCGGTGAAACCGTACGGCCAGCGGTCTGTAGCAGTCTGTAGCACTCGGTTAGCATCGGAAACCAGCAGCTGTTTTACTTATGATGATTGAATTTAATCCTGTTCCTGTTCTTGTTGGGTCTTAATCCTGCCCGTTAGCTTATCGCAAGTTTTTTACACTCACACTCCAACTCTACCCGGATAATTTACTTTGTTTATACCCAAGTTGTAATTACGATGTAGTTGGTTCCCAGCGAGGAAAGATAAACATGCTGTAAAAATTAAATATTCATCAACAAATTGTGAATAATAATAATAATTAATAATACCATCGTGTTTTGTCGGGACTTAGTCTAAGTTTGTTTCAAACCAGTAAAAAAGATAACACACCCAAAAAACTCAGATGCAATATATTTATAGGTTTGTTCCTCATTCTGACATTTTGTCTGCCCGTACAGACTGAAATCCCTGCCAAGAAGGAAGGACCCCGGCAAACGCTCTCAAATACCCCGTAAATACAAGTGTATATTATCTCACTAAAAACATCCGGGCTCCATGGATGATCCCCGCTGAGGCTCAAGCGCTCATTTCTGGCTGGTGGTGGCGTAGCCACATGTACCAGCGGTGAACTTTGTGTGAATCACGATAGCATGATGTTTATGTACGGTCAATTCCCCAGTGCCCAGCGTCATGAAAGGGCTCCCCGGAATTCGCAAGTAACACGCCCTATACGCATTCCACGGAAATGACAACCCACAGATCAGCCGCAATTGAAACATGTTTCAGTGGGTTGATCTGAACTTAAGCCGTCAAGGCAATGCAAGTTCAGCGCTTTTCAGGCTTCAGAGGAATTCAGGCGCAATCCACATGTGTCAATTTCACAATAGCCCGGGTAGTCCCGCACGGTCATACGAACGACGACTGATGTCCGGCGTCGAGCCACAGATCACCATTCTCGACGTCCCTATTTTAGATATATTTCGTCGTCAACGCGTGAAGAGCCACATATAATCTTGGACAGGCGTGCGAAGACATACTGGCGAAGAACCGCGCACAACTAACAGTTGGTAGAGATAGTCGCTCCTTGATATAAGTCAGGGAATACTGGTATTCAACTCACGCGTTTATTCTGCTTCTACCAGCCCATCTGTGGATGAAGGCGGGGATCGTATGCTATTTCAAAGTCATGTTTTGGCTGGAGTGGTGGCACTTGAGCGCTTGAGCCACCGATCGTGGCAGGAACGCACACCCTGGGGCCCGCAGGAATTAAGGCGCCTTTTAGCTGGTTCCGCGAGCAACGTTATCTGGAACAAGGTTTCATCTTCTCCACCTCATGGCCCTCCACCATCTTTCGGTTGTCCTACTTCCATTCAGTGTTGCCCATCATGAATCTATCTGCATGATCAGTCCCAGACTCGGATGTGCCCCCTGCCCGTGCACAGATTCCTGTGCAGCCATATCGCCAAAAGGTGCGCGTGATTGTCCGACAGGTTGGGCAGAGGGGATTTGAGGACTGATCAAAAGAACTTTCTGGAACTCCTCCCAGCGTTTTTTTTTCAAAGGACGGAATTAAAAAAAGTGACAGTGGTGAGTTTTCCAGTGACGCTTGTCTGGATCAATTGCAAATTGTGTCAGCATGAAGCATGAAAGATAGTCATGAGATCCGGTGAATTATGAGATCTTGAGCGTTAACCACTGAGAGGTTGTGATGTAGACAGGACAGACAAACGCTTCTCGTTCACCATCACGTACGGACTGTGAAAATTCTCGTGTTCTGTGGCACTTTTATGGCGACTAGCCTATAAACTCTCTATTGCCCACTCCCCTCTCCCAAACTAGCAAGCTATGCCAGACCTCAAACCGTACGCTGGACCTACCAAACTCGTCGTGGCGTTCGATATTGGTACGACTTACAGCGGTATCTCGTACTGTATCCTTGAACAAGGACGAGTTCCTGAGATCCTTGGAGTCACGAGGCAAGTTCTCCATTTCTTCCTATCGATCCGTCCTGAGTCACTGACTGGGCTTAGATATCCTGCCCAGCAACTAGTCGGCGGTGATGCCAAAGTACCATCTCTCTTGTACTACGACAACAGCGGTAATGTCATGGCAGCTGGTGCTGCGGTGCTCGCTGAAAGCAACGCTGAGGCGGCGATGATCGAAGGATGGACGAAGGCTGAATGGTTGGTTATTAACAACGTCGAGGCATTCGTAGAACTCACACTCATCCATGAATCCAGGTGGAAGCTTCACCTCCGCCCGATGCATTTAGCATCTTCTATTAATCTGAAGGATGATTTACCTCCACTCCCTCCCGGAAAATCTGCTGTCGACATTCTGACAGATTTTGTCGCGTATCTCTCACAGTGCGCCAAGGACTATATTCAAGAACGCCATCTCGCATTCGCCTGGTCATCCGTTCAGAATTCCATCGAGTATATTTTCACTCATCCCAATGGCTGGGAAGGTGTACAACAACAGCTATATCGTCAGGCGATTACGCGTGCCGGCCTTATCCCCGATACACCTGAGGGGCAATCTCGTGTCCACATGCTAACGGAGGGTGAAGCAAGTCTTCACTTTTGCGTCTCAAACCTTCTTGGCGCGGAGACAGCCAATCAAGCTTCTCCTCGGGGAATCGTGATCATCGATGCTGGCGGTGGAACCATTGACTTGAGCGTGTTTTCAATGACGACCAACCCGATCTCCTGCGAAGAGATTGCTCCAGCTGAGTGTACGCAGCTATTTCCGACCGCTGAAGCGATACTTATTCCACCCTATCGCTTTTCAGGTCGGCTGCAGGGTTCGGTCTTTGTTACTAACCGGGCTAGGGCTCTGTTACAACGTTAGTGGCCTGTTCATTCCATTTGCGTTCCAGTGACGAACTCGAGAAACTCTGAAAATAGGAAAACTCGCAGGCTGGGCGCACTCCAGCCCTGAGGAGATAGCTGAGTTTACACGCGAATTCGACAAATCAACAAAACACGTCATCAAGAGTGATAAAGAACCGGCTTACGTCCGGGTTGCTGGGCTTCGCACTAATAACTCGGGATACAACATCTCATTTGGGAAGCTGAAGTTGTCGGGGTAGGACTTTGTTCGATCTACGCCATCGCCACTGGCCATCTGAGTTTATATTATTCAGTGAAGACGCCACCGGCCTGTTCAATGATTCGGTCGACGCCATCATTGGCGCATTCGAGCAACAGCTACAATCTGCTACGACGCCGATTACAGTGGGTTTTGCCTTTTTCGAATCATCCGTCACATTTATCCACATTTTCAGATGGCATTCCTTGTTGGGGGTCTCTCAACGAACGACTGGCTCTGGTCTCGACTCAAGTCGTATTTCGAGGGCAAGAAAATCACCATTTGCCGTCCGGATAATCACATGTGTGTGCTTGTAGCATGCTCGCGAATTCTTCTGACGCGTTTTCAGTAACAAGGCGGTTGCTAATGGGGCGGTTTTGTCCCACGTTGATCGTGATAATCATCTGGTCACCTCGCGAGCCGCACGCGCCACATATGGTGTAATTTGTGCGTTGCCTGTCGATATGAACGATGAGGAACACATTCGCAGGAAGTGTCAATGGGAAGTAGATCCGACAGGCGATAGTTACGTTCCAGGTTTTTTTGAGTCGAAGCTTCGCAAGGTAGGCCTCCCACATCGAGTGGTTTGCAAGATGTTTCCATGGGGTTGATTCTTATTGAAAGGGTACTCATGTTCGCGAGGAAATGGAATTCCGGGAAACGTTTTCGCTTACGGAAAGAAATCCGAAAGACTTTGGTACACAGGCTGTGAGCCTTGTGTGCTATCGAGGCAGTTTGAACCCGAAATGGGTGGACCAAGATGAACGCGAGTTTCTTCCACTCTTTGTCTCACATTATCGTTCTGACGTGGAGCATTGCAGCGTCTTTCTTCCCATTTTGTACCATCCACGTGGATCTAAGCGCGGCTGCGAAGGACCTGGTTATGAAGAAGACGGCTTCCGGACAGGTCTTCTATGAACTGGATTACGATGTGATTGTACTGTTTGGGCTGACAGAATTTCAAGCGCACTTTGGCTGGAAGACGAGGGTAAGTCATGGAGCCATTCCCCTTGCAGCTTGCTGATGGAAGTCTGTTTCCAGGAGGGTCAACGACGGTGAGTATCCGTGAATCTGTCTTGTTGTATCGCTTAACTTGTGCCTCAGAATTCCAGCGGCGGTCACATTCGAGAGTAAATCTCTCAATGCTGTTGTCTCGCCCACCCAATAGGCCTGAATACTTTTGTTGATTTCGTGCTGCTGGTTCAGCATACCCTTGTTTCGGTCTGCTAGTTACTATGCAACCATACTCGTGCGTCTTCTGTCCATTACGCTGTAATATTGTAGTTGTTCCCTGTTGTATGTACTAGCTGGACTTCCTAGTATTAACCATCTCCAAACCTCCTCATCCACTACCATCCTCTATCTTGGTGAGTTCTTCTTGATAGTTCCCGGAAGGTGATCAACCTCCTGCGGTCTGTCGTCCGTGACATGAGAAGGCTAAGCATCCACTACGAGATCCTTTTTTTTTGTCGTCCTAACAGAAGGGCATGTTGAGAAGGGACTGCGTGAGAAGTGCAGCAAGGCTGCAGCGTTATTGCAGCCATGCTAGCCGGATGGACGCGACTAGGCATACCCTGTGGCTTCGATTCTGTGCCTCGAACGTTGTAGGGTACTCCCTGAAGATTGCATGGAAGGCGGTAGCCGAGCGTGCTCCGGCGGCCTGCGAATGATGAGTCGATCTGAGCGTTTGAGCCACAATGATACCATTACATAATGCATGTTATTGTTGTTTGATTCGGATTATGATACCGTTTATAGTAGTACTTGCGAAGGGAATCAGCTCAGCACTGAGTACTGAGTACTGAGCACGCTGCTGCCCGTTAGTGTTGCCCCGAAGCGAATCGAAGCGAATCGAAGTGTATTTTGGGGACTTCGAAAGCGACAAAGTCGAACGAAGAAGAGCTGATTCACCTCTTGAGGTGGTAACGAAGTGAGTGGCTATGCAGGCTGAAAGCTCAGCCAATCGTAATTCACATCCAAACGTACTCGACAGCATCGATAGAATGGACAGAAGATGAGCACGTAGATTATCTTCGTACAGCAACTACTAATCAGTACGAAATCAGTACGCTTGGTTGGCACTTCGCGAAGTGAACGAGGTAACTTCGACTCAATTCGGATGTATCGAACGCTCGCGAGGTGGTTCACTTTCGAACCGAATCGAAATTACCTCGAAGTTACTTCGCCTTGACGGCAACACTGCCTTGATTCCTTCAGTGTGAGTCCCGACCGGGAGAAAGTGCCATGGGTTGTTGAGCCTCGAGCATTGTAAATAATGACGGATTGGAAAAATTGACTCACGGCCGAGCCAGCGCTCGGATCCAGCCTTGTCGGAATTTGACGATATGAGATCCGAAAAGAAGTTCAATAACCCGCAAGAAAAAAGGGGATGTTGTGCACCGTTTCTCAAGCTAGCACTTATCTGGATGCCGCCACGCTTTTGACGTGTCCCTACGGACACATATATGTACTAGCCTGAGTTTATCGCCACCACCTCCTCAGAGCACCTGTAGCACGCAGCAAGGTGTTAACGTAACCACTCTACCCTGAACGGATGGACGATGGATGGAGTCGGCGTGATAGACTTCTTATAGACGGAGTGACTGCGGTGAGCTGCTGAGTCGCAACTCTCCCTCACTCCCGTCGCCACTGGTCACCATCAGCACTATGGAAGACCGCGTATCATTCATGCTGAAAAGCATGATCACAGCCGTAGAGGAAGGCTTCTCATACGATGGTATCGTGTCGATACCAGAAACGGGTCTGGAGGACGTCGGGTACTACAGTGTTGTTCTGACTGGCCGGCTCGAAGACCGTGTGGTTCGTTCTTTACCCCTCCCATCGACAGCGATAACATACAAGTCATGCAGCATGCTATTCGGGATCGACTTTGGGCAGCCATATCAAAGGGGGTAAAGCGGTAAGTCGTTTCTCATCAAAGTTCGTGTCTAAAGGGCGTGCTGATATGGGGTAACGCAAGCGTCTTCCCAAAACGAAATCGGCCCCAGATTGATGATAGCGTAAGTCCGATCGACTCCAAATTCGGTTCGGGTGGCAAGCCTGATGTTGCTGAGGCGCCCCCTCAGGATTCACCCCCGCAGGACCCCCAGCATTCAGCCCTTGGTACGAAAACGCCGAGGAAGAAGGTCGTGCGTGAGGAGGATAAGGATGGTGGTCAAGAGAGAGCGCCACGGGAAGACGAGCAGGACCCAGCGGACATCGCGCACCCAAACGTCGACCCGCGAATGTCGACGAACGAGGAGGCCGTTCCCCTTACAGACATCGACCAGAAATTGACAGGGAGGCATAGTCAGCCACAGCTCGCCTCAACGGCGAGATCGTCGATGAAAGGGGAGCATGTCATTCTTCCTCTAAGTATTGGTCAACAGCCAAGAAAGAAGGATCACGGTGACAAGAGAACCGAAGGCGGCTCTGGCCGAAACGATTGAGAATTGAGACGGATTGGTGGTGGCCGTGGCTGTCATCCATGAAATCATGCCGTTCCTGCTTCCCTGTGTCCTTGAGTAGTTCTGATTGAGTTTTATTTTGCTTCATATGTGCCTGCATGAGAGCTTCAGCGGTCATGGAGCAACCCTAAAGATCGAGGAGGTCATATGTACTTCAATCTCTAGACGATGCCCCGAGAATTCCTCTAAAGAGCAGCAGTGGACCTCCCACTCACTCGCTCCCTCTGCATCATCCTCGTCTGCCTCATCTTCGGTGACTGGGTCTGGAAGGTCCGCGAGAACATCTGTTTGAACTGAAATCAGTTATGTAGAACAGGTATTGGAGTATGCTACATCCCCCCGGCATAATAGCGCTCGAATGCATACGGAAGGTCGTACCGGTTCTGGAATATACGGGCGGCGCTGTTGACTAGCGAGGGGAGGGATGTTCACGTACTATATCCCATCGTGACTTCTCACCATCCCAGTCCCGCCTGAAGCGATTCTGGTGGTACTTCCAATCTGTTCCCAGAGCTAATGGTCAGAAATGCAGACCCCACACTACTCTCCGAGCCCGAAAATGTCTGCCGTCCGAAGATTGACCTGCGGGTGGTCTTGCTGCCATAGAATGACTGCAGACAGGTCATGCCTCCCCACATAGTAATCCTCCCGCATGTAGATATCGAAGAATGTGGTCCTGACATATTCGGCCCGGTCTGCAGCATCCCGAAACGCCAGTCGACAGAAACCCAGAACGTTGACGTGATGCATCAAATTGGAGCGAATGGCATACTTCATTTCATCAGTCAACTTTGCACCATTACCACTGTCCCGACAGCCTTGCAGGAGCTTTGCGAGCACAGCACCACGACAGAGAAACCGGCGAACAAGATTCTCTTAGTGAGGAGGGATGGGAGTATAAGTCGTGTTAGTTGTACCGTTGTCGGCAGACAACTCCGACGAGATCGTGACTTTGGAGCCCGCTGTCGCAACCCAGCAGGGTCTTTTTCTTGGATGGACAAAAAAACAATTTAGAGACATCGTTCAATCTCGACGCGCTACCTGCACGACACTACGAATTGGCCGTATTCTGTTCAACCTCGATGTACCGTCCCTCCCTACCCTCAAGTCTACCATGCACGAGTTCTTACCGTTTGGTACACTTTCTTTGTTTTCTCATGGTCGCCCAATGGACGTTTAGAAACGGTAGAATCACTTACAGACGAGATTGGACATGGCTACGAGGGGATCTACGTTCTTATATATTTCGAATTCCCGCTCTCTGATGACGGTGCCACGCTGCCCTGGCTGAGGAAACATGAAGATTGGCGCATCATTTACGGTGTCGGTGAGTAAAAACATCTCCTCTCAAGCCGTCGAAATGGCGGTGGACAAATGTTCCATTACTAGAAGTTTACAGCTTGATCTGGTGGCGGTGAGTGTAATGCTATCCACGTTACCATTCTTGGGATTCTTCAGAATCAGGGACTGACACTCGCGCCGCTACAATAAAGATAGAAATGCTGGCCTGAGGTGGGAAAATGGCTATCTCCTGCGGTGCTACCCAGCAAGGTGTTGGCATAACCACGTGGTGCAGTGTACACCAGACCCTGGGTTAAAGGGGCGGTGTGATCGACATGTTGCACTGTTCTTATAGACGGAATGACTGTGGTGGAGGGCTGCTTTACGACTCTCCTTCATTCCGTCGGTACGGGCAATCAGTACTATGTCAAACCGCACGTCACTCGTGTTGGATAACATGATCGCAGTCGTGGATGAAGGCTTCTCATACGATGGCGTCGTGTCGGTACCAGAAACGGGTCTGGAGGATGTCTGGTACCGAGGTGATTTGGCTAGCTGGCTCGATGACGGTGTGGTTCGTCCTCTACTCTTCTTAGCTATAGCGATAACGGACTAGAGAGTCATGCGATCCAGGATGTATTTGGACGGGCAATGGCAGCCATTTCGCAGGCGGCGACTAGGTGAATCGTTTCTCTTTGAAGTTCTCAAGAGTGTCCTGACGTGAGTGATGCATAGATTCTTCCGCGATGGAACTCATGATGATCCCCCACCTGTTCAAGACTCACCATCCCTACAGGACTCGCCATCTATACAGAACGCCTCAGCCCCAGGAGGTCTCAGCCCTTCACGCCTCAGCATCCCCACAGAACTCCCCATCTCTACAGGACACCTCAGCACAGCAGGACTCTAGCAAGGAAAGAAAGCAGGTATCGGTGGACGTTGGTCAGAGATTGCCGCGAAAGAAGAGTTAGCGGGTTCTGGAGGACATTGCGCACCCAAATGTCGACCAGAATCTGTCAATGCCGATGGACGAGGAGGTCACAGATATCTACCAAGGTAGTCAGCCCCAGTTCGCCAGTGAGGAGAGATTGCCGAAATACATTGATCTGGAGAGACTGCCCAGAAAGAAGGGTGGCGACGAGGAAAGAATTCGTATCGTTCCTACTTCCCTTGTCCTTTCAGTCCTGGGTAAGCTTACGATCGGCTGGTCCATGCCTGCCTATTCTTGGTGGCCAGAAAAAGTCGCGTCTCGTATCCTGTTTACTCCCTGCATGGGAAGACTCTGGATGGTGGCATTGAGGTAGGGGAAATATATGAGATACGGTCGATATACTCATAATGCATAACAACGGTTCCTAGTAATGACCATCAAGCGAGACTAGGTTTAGTCAAGGTTGGGTCACCCTGAGTGTAGGGTTTATGCATTATGATCATGAGAATATCGACTGTACAGTCCGAGCAACGTGGCGAAGTATAACCGTCACATTAGAAGCTGACAATGATCTACCTATGTAGAGTATAAAATGTATACGTAAGATTGGGCCTGTGTTCCGCTTACAAAGCACAAAGCAGCATTGAAGCCTGCTGCACTGGCGCGCAGGCTTCGCCACTGGTTTACCACTCCCATCGGCGTCACAACTCACGAACTCGCGACTATCCTCACCAGTATATCAATACGCTGGTCTCTGCCTGAAACTTGAAGAACATAGTAGTCTGTATACATTGATTAATTCACGTAGCGAGGCAACAAGAAGTAACGGACTTTCTCGACAAACGTACCCACGAATGGCTCGCGACCGTAATACATTGGTGTGTCCACCAAATCCGTCTAGAATCCTCCCTTCTCACTTGCTCTTGATTATATTAGTGGGAAACTGGACAAGATGAATCAGTGGAAGTTAACCAACGTGCATTGATCGACAAAGTGCTTGCGCGCTACTCCGGCGAGTTCACCGGTGAGAGATTCTGGCGGCGTTCCGTGGTGGTCCTTTCTCAGTTTGAAACTCTTGACGGCGTCAGTATTCCGGGAACTCCTTCAGAACTCTGACGATGCTCGGTCGTCCGCGGTCGAAATTCGTTTCGAGACTGCGGGATACCTACTTCGGAAGGACAGCGAGCCAGGAAACATCGATATACCACCCCTCCCTGGTCTCAAGTCTGCTTATGTACGAGTACTCGGTGGAATCATGCCGTTTGGTACACTCCTTTGTTGACTTCTTTTTGATCAAGGTCGCCCAATGGACGTTTAGGAACAATGGAATTACCTTTAGAGACGAGGATTGGACACGACTACGAAAGATCGGTGAGTGTTCCATTTGTTGATTTAAAATGTCCGTTCTCTAATCCGTCTCGCGCTGCTCTAGCTGAAGGAAACCCCGACGAGGAGAAGATTGGCGCCTTTGGTGTCGGTGAGCGAAAACATCTCTTCTGTCGACATGGCTGTGGACAAATGCTCGATTAGGATTTTACAGCTTATTTTCGGTGACGGAGGAGCCCTTTGTGTCATCTGGAGGTACAGTATTTTATATCTTTGGGACTATATGGTTTAGCTTCCTTTCAGGGCATGGCATGCAATTTTATTGGAAGGATAACAAAGATCAGGTATCATTAGTCCCAGCATACCGGTTCTCTTCCTCATTGTATCATCTATCAGTTGAATGTCCGTCGTGGTGATCTCCCTTCAAAAGGAACCGCAGACCCATGGACAACGTTCGAAATGACACTCCGAGAAGCTAGTCCTATACCGCCTGCGTTTGACTTTATGCGATTTCTTACATCCTCAATTACGTTCATGGTTCACCTGAACGATGTCAGCGTGTATTTTGACGAACATTGCATTGGCCACGTCGAGAAGTCACCTGGTGTGGCTAAAGCTGTCGACCTTCCCAGAGGATTGAAACGATCCAGCCAGTCGAATATCATGAATATCAAAGGTGTACAATCTCACCGTGAGTCTGCCCCATGCTGTTTGCTCACCCACTGATTATCCACCGTAACTAGCCATCAGGATCAAGGCAGAGGTCATGCATGCTGTATATGCTGCCGGGACTGAGAAACGACCATTACTAGAGGTCTTGGAGCCTCACAGGCCTAAGGGCGGCTTTTTCTCTTCCCTTGTTTCTGTCTTTACGAGTCAATCAACACCTCGGCCTGAGACTCCAGCGTTACCACCACAGCCTCCCAGGGATCCAACAGAGTTACATGAGATGAACGTGGTTCTCACTGTGTTCACTGCAGACGTGGATGTCAAGGTGGACAAGAAACTCTCTGCTGAACTCCTTCGGTCTACAAAGAAGAAACCTCCTGCATGGCTCAAATATGATTTGATCTATGTGAGTGTTTCGATCGATCATTTCATGAAGACTTATCACACTTTGTACGAAGACTGGGAAAGATGAGTACGACCAGAGTATTGCTGATGACAAGAACCAGCCAGTGGCATGTGGGAGCATTTTCCAGGGTCTTCGTGCCGATTTGAATGGGTTTGTAATGCCAACGCTCACTTTGAGTGTTGACTAACGTTGCATTAGGGTTGGGCATACGCGGATTTTCATTGTCTGCGTCAACGTCATTTCAGCCCCCACCTTTCATTAATCTCTCTGTGTAGGGACACGCTACGGCTCAAACGACAGGTATCGGTGGCCACATGGCGTCCCGCTTCATCCCGACTGTCGAGCGTGAATCGATAGATCTCGTGTAAGCGTGTCATCTTGTCTTGTTACATATATATTCACACGACCCGTCTCAGCGACAGGAATGTTGCAGGTGAGCAGCTCCTTACGAGTTTCTGATATCTGCTTAGCCTGCTCTAGTCTGGAATAGAGAGTTGCTGTATGTTGGAGGGTTCCTGGCTCGCGCGGCGTACGAATTGGAACTCTCCAACATCCAGAATTTGTGGGAAGGCGCAGCCAAATCTGATGGTACGCCAGACTTCCGTCCACCACAGGAGTTGGAGGATTGGCTCCTTCAGCGTTTCATTCATGTTCTCAAATTCTTCACCTTTCATCACTCTACTCCCTCATCGGAGGTATCACCGTTGCTGGAAACCTCGTTTTATGGATGTTCCGCTTTGCCCTTGAGGCTTCTCTCATCTGCTGGTATCCGTGGGGCTCCTGATATCAAGGAATTCGACCCCGTTTTCTCGAAATTCCTTAAACACCTCCCGGTTTTACCGCAATCTGTCATCCTGGAAGGTGCGCGTACTATCAAAGCCCTGCAAGCTCAAGGCATGCTGTCCCCTATAACCTTTGTCGATGTCCTGCAAGAATTACGGCAACATCCTCTCAGCGAACAGGAACTCATTGCTTGTCTTAAATGGTGGACCGGCCTTAAGCAAGATAGTACCGACGTCAATATGGCTCAGATCCGTGTACAGTTGTTGAATGCGGCGGTTCTCAGTAGTGCAGATGGAAGAGTACTTCCGCTATCATCAGTACAGCATTTCATCAATACCAGGACGCTTGGTACCCATATCCCATTGGACGGGCCGCTTCCCGTGACCCTCATGCCCTTGAATGTCACCAAGCATTTTACGCCTCCAGAGTTAACGAGCTTCCACTGGGCCGAATTTACTATCATCGACTGGTTACAACACATCTCGCAATCCGATGTCATGGCGGCGAATCCGGATCACGACTTCACCAAGTCGGTTGACTGGGCTGAGCGTGTACTGACCATTCTATCTCGTATATGGTCTTCGCTGTCAAATGAGATGCATACTTCAGCGAAGAAGGTGTTCGCTGGCAAAAAGTGTATCCCAACGTCGTGTGGCCTAACGTCCCCGGAGCTCTCGTATTTCCCCAATACCAACGTGACGTTGTTTAGCGACCTTCCGCTGGTACAGTTTCCCTCGGGTCTTACTATCAAGGGCCAGATGGAGAAACTGCTCTCCTTTATTGGTGTCCGGAAACATGTCGATCTCCAGCTTGTTTTCAATCGGTAAGTCGACTTGGCCTTACTGAATTCGTGACTACAGCCGTGTATCTAGTATGGTCAAGACTGGAGATTGGAGTATCTCCGACCTCGTGGGCTATCTTGTCCAGGTGCGGGATACGTTGACCACGGAGGAATTTGCCAAACTGGCGTCGACGGCAGCGTTTCCTAAAGAAGGTGCACCGCCGGCTGTGGGACAGAAGAACCCTCGCTATTGTGCTCGAGAGCTCTATGAGCCTGTTGGCATCTTCCGGCAACTGCAACTCCCCGTCCTCGATTGGGGTGAGAAATCCAAGTGGCGGAATAATTCAGAAGAAGGTTAGCTCTGGACTTAACACTACCATTGAAGAGCGACTAACCTGATGGCTCGATAGCCAAGCTGCTCTATCGGCTTGGGTTGCGTCGCTTCCCACCTTTGGAAACTACGGTGATGCTGTGTTCTTCCTCGGATACTGCTGTTCGTGCGATCGCTTTCAAGTATCTGTGTGACAACATTCCTTCGAAATACCCGGATTATAATCCAGACAACTTCAGGCACATTGCATTTATTCCTTCAGAGGGTGAGGACGGCACTCATTTAGGAAAGCTGGGCGAGGTACATTGTCCTCACAGTATCATATTACCTCTGTTAACATGGTTGCTTTCGCCAATCTAGGTGTTCTCTGTGGCTCAGTGGAAAGTACTTGGCTTCTCAGTCGTTCAAGACAGCTGTCGAGAAGCCGCCGTCAGCAAATTAGGCATACAGCCCCACCCGCCTACATCGATGCTCCTCTCCTTGCTGGAGAAAACACCACCGCCCAACGAAGCGACCGCACGGCAGTGGTTTGAGATTCTGGCAGAGCGCATCTCGAGTAAGCCTTTCTCTCGCACCTTAATTCGATTCTCTCAAAGCATGTGATAGGTTTCACCCAACACCAGTTGACGATACTTTCAAAGCTGCCGATCGTCCCAACGAAGGGTTCAGGCACTCAACAATTGAGATGGCTCACACCTAATCAGTGTTACCTGTGTGATGGTACCAAAGGCGAATTTCATTCCAGGTTGTTCGTCTTTGTCGATTTCGGGCCCGTCGCAAATAGATTTTTGAGTGCCTGTGGTTCGAAGAACGAGCCTTCCATAGATGAGGTTGCGGAAATCTTGATTTCCGATCCCAAAAAGTTTTATGAGCTTTCTGGAGGGTACGAAAAGTGCGTGTCTTGCCCCTGTTCTTGTTAGTGGTTGTCCACTGACTTGGCGGCCACAGTTTCTTGGCAGCGTTACGCAATCTGGCTGTCAATAACCATGCTATCACCCCTGGCACAATGAGCAAGATGAAGATATCGCCCGTCTTGCTCGGTATGCGTCGCCAGAAAGCTTCGAAAACGTTCCCGGACAAGACTTTGCCGTCGGAATGGGAGGAAGAAGGATGGGATGATCTGCACGATCTACGGAAAGCCAGTGAGATTGTCATCGCTGACGATACGAATACGTACCAGCTGTTCAGCGACTCTATCTTTGCCGCACCGCAAGAAGACCTTTTGGAAGGTGCGAAAACAATGTGACATGACCAGAGAGAGGTATATTATGACCAACCATGCACTTACAGGCTTTTATGCATCGCTTGGATCGCGACGCTTGAGCACTGTTGTTCGAGAAGAGTATAAAGTCTCACATGAGAGATCCGATTCCAAGGTTGCCGCTGACGTCCGGGCTCTCGTACTCGAGAGGCTACCGTTGTTCCTCCACGAACATACCCACACCCGCACAAAAGTGTCTCTTTCGTGGCTTTCTGGTGCGCACAACTTCAAAGTCAAGATGTTTGCGAAGCTGGTTGTCTCCAAAACGCTTGATATCGGGACCAGCAAAACGACGCGCACGCTGGACGCATCGGCAGTTGCTAAGCGTGTCGGTACCGGACCGATCGAGCTGTGGCTGTCTGACAACGCACAGGTGGACATGTATGAGTGAGTTGCTGCTCTCCGTTCTTCTGCATTTTACTCTGGTGTTCAGTTATATAACCAGAGTTGCAACTTCTCTCTGTCGGCTACTATTCGAGAAGGCCAAGATCAACGATGCCCTGCTATTTATGACGATTCTCTCTACTGATTTGAAAGCGTTGAAACGAAGAGGTTATAACGGTCGGTATATTGTACATTCCTGTCCCCGAGTCTTTCGACTCACACACACGTCCCCCATAAGTTGACAAGATTCTCAGGCAACAGCAACAAGACAGGATGTTGGCAGAAGAAGTCAGGAGAAGCCGCTACATTGGATCAGAGCAGTCTAACTCTTCGACAACCCTTATCCCCCAACCGGTGGCACCACAACCATTGAGAGCGAACCATCCTGATTCCATTGCTACGCGCTCCAAGTCACCTACGCGGCGCCCTGGGTTGCCTGGAGGCTGGGAGCCCACACCAGGCTCATCTCCGCCTCCCACAATTCCACCTCCAGCTGCGACTCCGGGTGTACTAGAGCAGCTTCCGAAGGAGTTGGTAACCGCACGTCCAGTGATTCCTCCTTCCACTCCTGAGCCCACCAACAACGCCTATCCTATCGGCAACGCGCTACAGAGTTGGAAACGCAAGCTTATTTCACATATACCATCTTCCTCAGAGATCGTTCGATCCAGCCCGTCTCCTCAGGCACCACAGTACGCTCGAGTTGCATTTTAGAACGACTGTCCCGTTGATGCTGTCGTATAGGAACACGCGACACGTGACACCCCAAAGTAACATTCGTGGGTGATATGCATACGTCTACATTCACTGTGATTTGATGTGTGTTGTTCAGGGGCCAATGTTGATATGGCAGTCAAGGCATGCAAGCCTGAAGAAGGGACATTACTGCATAATCGCAAGAGGATGGAGATTGTCAAGGAGTCTCTAGATGAGGGTTATTGCGACACGTCTGGCCAGGTTGGAAACCTGGAGCTCCTTGGTAGGTTGTAGGTTCGTTCATCCACCACCGGTTACTGACAATCTGACTAGGGAAAATGGGAGATGTGAGAGTCTTTGCCACGAAAGGTGAGAATGTTGAAATGGACAAAGTATGGGTTTCTCAGCGATGAATAGATGTGCCCGACACCGACACGTTTATGGTGCGGATGCGCGACCCGCTCGCTCGGTTTATACACGTCATTACGCCTCTCGCTCAGATATACAACCTTCCGATGACCTCGTTGCACATTTTCTATGACATGGCCGGAGGACTGATCGCGTTCAACAGGAGCGGAAGTATTTTCCTTAATCTACGCTATTTCGAGGCATGGCGTGAGTGTCATTGACGCTCTCAACCCTCGATGACGATAGAGCTAAGAATGAATGATCTCACGCACAGACGACCAGGACGTCAAGAACGGTCATCGACAGAAAGCTCAGACATCTTGGTCTGTCTACGTTGCCTTGGCCTCGTCCGCTTTCGGTGGCTGATGGTTGTTTCTTTTGTCGGACACTTTATTATGTTTAGGTTCTTCACGCTCGCACACGAGATTGCACACAACCTCATCGAGCCGCACAACTCGGAGCACGAATTTTACTTTTCTGCGATATGCGAAGCACACGTGCTTGCATTGTCGGGACTTGTAGGGGCTGCCGTGGTTTGACGGACGAGGCCGTCGTCCTGCTCTGGATGTAAAGTGTGCGAGGGTGAGGTGACTCGTAGTGTAATTCTGCTACTTGTGTGAACGATAGATGCATACTTGAATTGCTATGGTTGGACGCCACATATGCATATGCATGCGCAATGGATGCAACGGGCGGCGGTATGCGAAATTCTTCCCGCAACAATATTCAAATCTGGAGTAGTGGTCCGGAATTTCGCGGCAACTTTGAATGTAGTCGCCCTTGCCACAGGGAACCTTGATCAAACCATAGACGACATTCTTCCCTTCTCGCACGAATGGGACAATGCGATATAGTTTAGTATCTGACATCTCCCTCCCTTTCTCTGACCCGTTTCAATGGATTCCAGGCATACGTATATATCCTTGACCATCAGAGTTTCACCTTTGCCATTACCCACGTCGGCATCCTGCCAGGCTGCGCACCAATCCTATGCCCTCGCTCGGGCACGCCCTATCCTATAATCAGTCCAACATTGTTCAGGGTGGCGGTCCGAGAGCTTTCATTCTCTCCAAGACGTCGCTCTTCGGTGTCTGGCTTAACAAATTCTCTCATGCCACGATTTCGGGAACGGAGCCGAATACGAAGGTGTTTTAGGTTAGGGTTGGAAATATAACGCATGTAAGTAATAAGTCTATCTGCAGAATGATCTCCCACACGTGCACGTCGCATTAACAACTCGTGATGCCTCATGGACGACATGCCTGATGTTGTACTAACGAACTGAATGGTCCCTGAGAGCGAATGGACGCAGGGTTTGGAAGTACGTGTCATCACTAGGTCGTCCGAAGTTGAGGAAACCCATGGCTAGGCCATGCCCATTGTGCACCACACCTTGAGTGGTGATGGAAGCAGCGTGGCCCCAAACTGGTCTAAACGCTGCTCTTAAAGACGGAATGCCTGCGGTGTCAGGTTCCTTCACGATTCTCCCTCACTCCGGTTGCTGCGAGTCATTGGCACTATGTCGGATCACGCATCATTTCTGTTAGGTAGCAGGAATACAGCCGTGGACAATAGTTCCTCATATAACGACGCTGTGTCAGTGCCGGAAAGAGGTCTGCGGGGCACCAGGTCCAGAGCCAGTGGTCTGGCTGGTTGGCTCGATGTGGTCCGTCCTTTATGGCCTTCTCTTACCTGCAGTAATAATGGACTACAAGTCGTACCATTCAGAATTTTCGGACGACAAGAAGAGTCATTTCACGGGCGGTAGCTAGGTGAATCGTTCTCATCGAGTGTCTCAATATTGTGCTAACATGAGGTAACGCAAGCGTCTTCCCAAAACGAAATCGGCCCCAGATTGATGATAGCGCAAGTCCTCGATGCCCCATACCTACAGGACTCACCATACCTACAGGACTCACCATACCTGCAGGGCACCCAAGCCCCGCAGGACGCCCCATACCTACAGGACACCCCGGAGAGACCAAAAGATGAGGAGAACGGAGAGGTCCTTGAAGCCCAGCCTCGTCCTGGTGCCCAAGAGAGAATGCCAAGGAAGAAGGTCGCGCGTGTGGAGGATGAGGAAAGCGTTCACGTTCTGCCTCCTCTCGACACTCCAGGGAGATTTCCGAGGAAAAAGAAAAGAGAGCAAGTTTCGGAAAGCACTGTGCTCCTGAATGTCAACCAGAGTTTATCGGGCGGGAGCTGTTAATCCTACTGATATTGACAAGGGGGGAAAGTCAGCCTCGGCTCCCTGATCAAGAGGGATGACGACGCTGAGAAGAGAACCAGAGGCTGCTCGAGTTGAAACGATTGGGAATTGAGAGGGTCTGATGGATTTACCAATGTTACTACGACTTCAAGGACCACGTCGTCGTTCACGAGTTCTTGTCGTTCCTGCTTCCCTTTCAGTACCGTTGCTATTACTTGGTCCATGTCCATCCGGGAACTCTCTTCCCTTTCTTACTTAATTCCATGCCGTCATACTCATTTCTTCATACATGAACATATATTTCTTTGATGAGCTTGTAGAATAGAGTCTACAACAAATATTGGTTTGGACATTGGATCAGATTAAAAAAACAAGTTATTCGAAAAACGGGGAGAGTTGTGCACGTTGGTTTCCAACAAAAATACTAGTCACCTTACATATACAAAAACAAGGGTTCGTAGTGAAATACATAACGAGACCGACCACTAATAGTAGGTCGGTCATTCGTTCTGGTATGGCCGAATCAGCAACGGGAACTGTCCTTGGCTCTCGGCGCTGCTCCGAAGGACAGGGCGCTGCACAATGGTTGCCATGCTTCCGATCTCGCTAGCGGGTACGGCAAGCGTAAACTCAAAAGTGCGCAGGAGGGTAAAGAGGATCGCCTTTGTCCTATTCATTTTATGCAATAAGTCACAGTTCCGCAAGAGACGAAAGTCGTGAGAAAGAGTCGTGCTCACTCTACAAGAGAGAATCGAAAGCCGATGCATGCCCTGGGTCCGCTGATGAAGGTAAGCAGATGGCCCCAGACGCCTGGAACACGGTGTACAGCCTCGGGAATTTGTGTCCACCGCTCTGGCCTGCGGCACAGTCAATACATCATCAGCGAGTTCTTCGCAGTCCCGGAAGAAGGAGTCATGCCGACGTACTTGAATTCGCGCGCATCAGGTCCCCACAACTCTTCAGAGCAGTTCATCGCCAAAATTTGGATCGAGACTCCGTCGCCTTTTCTGATTCTTTTTTTTCCGATGTAGATAAGGATATGCATGCCAGTCAAATGTGATGCGACGCTACCTGATCGTATCGCGAACGACGCCGTGTTTGTCAGTGAATGGCCTCTCGAAAGGTAGCACGTCATCCTTCATCGCGATCCGGCTGGTATTTGGAACCGGCGAGTGCACACGGAGAGTTTCTCTCACGACAGAATCGAGATAGGGAAGTGCCACGAGGTCGTCCATTGATGGTGTGTCGGTATCGACAGAGAGGAGTTCTTCACGGAGTTTCGCTTGAACTTGGGGTGCTTGTGTCATCGCATAAAGTGCCCAGGCGACTGCCGAGCTATTGGAATTTTAGCTTGTATACGACTGACCGATCTGTGGTACCTTCTACCTTGTAGTTTCGTGCCCTGCTAAGAGAAACGTTGGAACCTCTGTGAAAGAATCTCATGTCGGTCCTCAGCAAAACCTGGAATCAGTTGAACGACGCACGTGCCAATACATCCGCATCGGACAACCTTTGACTCTCGGGAATGTCCGTGGCCATATTTGCCTTCACTAACAGCGACAACAAATCTCGTCCGTGCAAGCTGTTCTTTTCAATCTCACCCTTCTCAGTTGCACTAGCCCGGGCGGCCGCTTTGGCAGTCGTGAGTAACTCTTGACCTATCCGTGCTACCGTACGTTGTGCAGCCTGGATTCTACGTGTACGCTCAGTGGGCTGTCAAATGTGCGGCAGGTGTGAGTGTACGGCATACAGTTATTCCTCTGGTACTTACGATGAGACGAAGAATCGGAATCCGCGACTGTAATACAGAAAGCACACTCAATGTCTGACTTTCAGAGAACAAGGTCGTGAATGCCTCGTTCAACTCATTCGATTTTCCGTCCGCGTTGAGTGCCTCAAAGTCGTAGTTAAATCCTACATGACCATGGTCAGTGTTCCTCATTGCACCAGCAGCATCGTGCTTACCTGCCAACCCAATGATGTCAAGGGTCAATCGGTTCAACCACGGGATGACGTTGACGCGGGCACCGGTGTTGGTTGCGGCAGAGTTCTTGGCAATCTCGGACGACCACAACTCACGAAGCTGTGTAACCGTGAGTTCGAGCTGAAATCATGAAGAAATCATGATCAATGTACATACCCTGATAGATTTCGCGAAGAAGATGTTGGTGAGAGCACGAATTTGACCTGGACCAAATGCAGGGTTCTAAGGTTTTGGACTCAGCCTTTTTTGATTCTCTGAAGGGGGTCTAGTTTACCATGGTACGTCGCTGCCGATCCTGAGATTTAGCATGCGTGGTGAAAGAACAGACGGGTGCTGACCTGCTGGCGGTGTTGGGCACCCTCTGCGAAAAGTAGACCTACACGCCATTAGATCTATCTGTGCATGTGGACATCCACGACGAATGCACTTGCCTTCCCCGAAAATCTGGCCCAATACGTATCTGGTCTCAGGTTGTTGCTGATAGTCGTTACTGTGGGTGAGAATATGGTTGACCGCACGGGTATCTAAGGTGAACAGCTGGTCTCTCTGGATATTGATTTTTTTATTTAAGCACCACACCCACTCTAGAAGGAATGGTGCGTACATTGAAAATACTCTTGAATGTCATTGTGTTCCCATGTTCCCTCGCCCATTCAACAAGAATGTTGGATCCATCCTAGAGGGTTGATGACACAGGAATCAAGTTGCGTTTAAAAAGCCAAGGAAGGGGTATCTCACAATTTTCCGTAGGTCCCCCAAATGTCCATATATCAAACTCGGGGATTTGGGACCACGTAGGTCGCGCAAAGGGGATGTGAGTTGATGGTACACGAACTGGAAGAGCTTCCAGCAAGTAAAGCAAGTCACCGAGGCGATCACAGCAAGCAGAGAGTTTGCGAGTGGGATCATACTCGTCTCCCGAGTTGTGATCGTGGTCAGAAAATATTGGAGGATGTGCATATCAGGTTAGTTAATTACAAGCTGGCGATGTTGGACTGCAGTATTTATAGGGATCGCTGCACCAGCGAAAAAAAGGGACCTGTTTTGCACCGGCGCCAGTCCATGATCAAATGTGTACCCGTATCATATGCAAACTCATTCAGGAGGCTGATACTGCGCCACAGACAACACGCACCCTTCGGGCTCTGTGACTCTCAGTTCCGGGCCTGAGGCTGGAATTCATCTTCCGAGCCTATGGGAATACTTTCTTTGCGCTTTTGGGGGGCCGTAACGGTTGGGTTTGTCTTGCCAGTGGCCGAAGCGCGGACCGATCATGATGCAGGATGGCTGGCATGAGAAAGCAGGGCTAACAATGAGTCAGTGATCATCGATAGAGTTCCGCCGAGCACATCCATCAGCGTTTTCTTACCCGGTGGAAGGCCGGCAATATAAATTGTTCCGGGTTCAGGGCGGGGCTCGAACTTAGTGACTAGTGATGGGCGGAAGTTGTTTCCTACCGTCTCACTGATAAGGAATCGGAGGAGTTTGTAGTCCGTTGTTACCTTTCGGAGGATTTTCGGAAACAGCTGAAAAAGGTCCGAACATCAACATGGTCCGAGCGATGTCAAGTCACACTGGACCTTGGACACCGCTCGGGTGTGGTTTTGCTAGTCTATCACGAAGCGAGGCACGAGTGAAGGGTTAGAGTTAAGTCTTTGAGCAAGCAGCAAGATCTGGCATCACTTCTTGCCATCACTCCACCACCACCACTGCTGTACTCTACTACAGTGTTCAGGACATCTTGACTTTCTGTCTCACTCATTGAGTCTTTTCTGTTGTTTCTCCTTTTAAGAGTGTCCTGGTCACCTTTCCTTTCCTTTCCAACTAATTCACAGTTCTTTGCAGTCCAAACTGGTTTCCCACAGTCATGCCTCACATTCCCCAAGATCCTATGTTTGAAGTTGAGCCTGATTTTGCAGGACAACCATACCAGGTACTGCATGACATCATCATCACCAATGGTGTGGGCATCAATGATGAAAATGCTGCCAAACAACTTGCTGGGGCATGGCAACTTGACCACACTCATCATCTGGTTGTGTGGCAACAACAGGTTGAGGAGGATGAGCTTGCAACTGAAGCAGCTCAGGCCAATCAGCAGGATCACAAGGATTATGAATGAGAGCAGCAGGAAGCTGAGGCTGAGGCTGAGAAGCATGAAAAGGAGAAGAAGAAACTTAACATGAATTCCTTCAACATTGATAGCATGGTTTACGACTCCCTCCGAAAAGCAACAAGCCATAAGGGCTGTCTTATATACAGTACAGGAGTGTTTGTACTTGTGTACTGTATAGTACCTATATAAGGTATAGTATGAATCACATAACAATATGTTAGAGATAAGGGATAAGACTAAGTATATTGTCCAATAGCATAACAAGAGCTATATGTAATGTGACAAGTATGACTGTGTCTAGACTATGATGTCATAGTGATGTCATATGGTTCTAGACCATGATGTCATAAAGACCAGTCTAGAAATGTAGTGGCTCTAAGTGAAATACAGAAATAGAACACTACTGTTTCAACACTTCTCCTTGCTTTAGCATTACTTCTTTATGGAAGAGAAAGGTAAAAGAGAGAGCATGGACTGAACTTCTTCAAACCTCTGCCACATCAGATTCTTTGTAAAGATATCTGCAGCTTGTTGTTGAGTAGGAGTATAGAAGGGAGTAATCTCCTTATCCTCAACACATTCTCAAATGTCGTAAAATGGAATTGCAATGTGCTTGCTGTGTCCTTCAATGGCAGGATTAGAAGCTAGAAATATAGCTCCTTGATTATCAACTAGAAGGGGTAAAGGGCCAAGTCTGTATCCCAACTTGAAGAACAAGGAGCACACCCAAGAGAGCTGTTTAGCAGTCTCAGTCATGCCCATATATTCTGCTTCAGTTGAAGAGTGAGCAATCTTGTGTTGTCTTCTGGATAACCATGATACTATGCCAGATGCTAGAAATATACAATAACCTGTCATAGAACAATGGGTCTCAATATCACCTGCCCAGTCTGTGTCACTATAAGCAATAAAGCCAGAATTGGCTCTCGGACTAGTCTGGCTGTGTCTGGAATACATTATGCAAAGGTCTGGTGTTTCAATTAGATAGTGGACTATATAGAGCACTCTTTGCAAATGTTCTTCTGATGGATTGGAAGAAAATTGTGACATCTTAATGATGGCATGAGCAATATTGGGTCTAGATCCAAGCATAATAAAGAGAAAAGATCCAATGACAGATTGATATTGTGAATGCAAAGATGGTGATGCTTCGGTGGTTAATGGTGAAGGATTGTAACCAGAAGAAAGAGGTATGTGTGTGGGTTTTGCATTTTCAAGCTTGAATCTTTTTATGACCTTCTGTGCATAATCACACTGATCCAGCCTTAGGGTATGGTTTTTGTGATCCCTGGTTATCCACATGCCTAGATACTCTTTTGCTTCTCCAAGGTCTCGACTCTCCCAAGTCTTCATAAAGTGCTTCTTGTGAGCAAGGACTTGTGCTTTATCACTACCCATAACAAGAGCATTATCAATGTATATAACTAAAATAATGATGACTTTCCCAATGAATTTAATATAAGTTCCTGGGTCAGACAAGGTATGCTTGAAACCTTGCTTGATGAGTGATGAGTGCAAGACTTTGTTTAATTGAAGGGCCACTTGCTTAAGGCCATAAATTGCTTTTTGTAGGCAACAGACTTTGCTTTCTGAGTCTTTTTGAGTGAAACCCTCAGGTTGTTCCATATAGATTTCTTTGTCAAGATCTCTGAAGAGGAATGCAGTTTTGATGTCTAGGGCCTCAATTTCCCAATCTTCTAAGGCAGCTAGAGCTAAGCTGTTACAGTAGTGGTCTACTTTTTCACTCCACTACCATTGGGACTATTACATTCACCTAGCCTTTTGCTAGTTCCACTTGAATGGTAACAACCGTTTCAGCTTAGTCATCCTTTCCCGTGCATGGACGCGCTTTCTTTCGTACTCCAGAACTCTCTGGAATATTCCTTCCTCATTTGTAGTTTCCTTCTCACGACTCAATTAGGAACCTGGTCTGTGCGCAGACCCCAGTAGTATAAAGACCTGGTCTTTACACCATGTACAGTATCTAGTTCTACGCAGTCATCTGCTAGCAATTAGTTCTCCTCCAGACTCTTAGTGTGCGCACTAAGACATAGTCTGAGACCCAGCTCGAGAATCGTCTCCAGAGTCCTGAGGCTACTCCAGAGTGCCTCCTCGCTGTTCTAGTTGTTAGCGCCCAGCGTAACAAAAGAACTAGATCTTCCTCTTGCTTCTGCTCCCCAGCAGTAAAGCCGCCCTCCCCCTCTTGCCCACCATTTCCTTCCCACGACCCAGACGCGTCGGTCACTCTTTCCACGTTCCCTCCCCCGAACCAGAACCCATTGTCGTTGACAACCCTTCGCCGCCACACTCTCCCACCCAGCCAGACCCTCAACCCCAGTTTGACCCTTCACCCCAGTCAGACCCCAAACCCTCTTATCAACCCGAGGACCAGGGTCTAGGGCAGGAATCTGAACCAGCACCCAGCGATGACAGTTATAGCAGTGACTGGCTTGACAGAACCCCCCACGCCTCGCCTCCCCTGTCCCCACCGTATTATCCTCCCTTAGATCTCCCAGACAACGAAGATGACGACGAAGACATGTCTGACAAAAAGAACATCGTTCCAAAGGACTTCTCTGGCCTGAACGAAGATGCCTCGTGATGGCTCCTCGCCATGCGCACGTACTTCAATGCCAACCAGTCAGCTTTCCCCGACGACCAGTCGAAGGTCAACGCCCTCCTGATGAAAATGAGCGAAGGAAAAGGAAAGACCTTTTCAGAAGGCTGGATGGCCCTTCTCCTAGACGGACACCCCACCGAGCAGCAGAAAGAGTTCTCTGCAGTCTGCGAGGACTTTCACAGGGTCTTCCACCCCTTTGACGTAGGCGAAAGCGCCAGAATTGACCTGGGGAACCTCACCCAGAACAAGGCCAACCGCAAGGACGGCTATGACACCTATGTCACAGAATTCCAGCTCCTTGCCGCCAAGTCAGGGATCATCGATGAGAAGGCTCTCATTGAATGGTTCATCCGCGGTCTCGACCCCCGCCTTGCAGAATCTGTTCTCTCCTGCGAGAAGCCTCCTACCATGCTTGCCAGATGGGCAGAAAAGACATCCGCCTTCCATGCGCAACACAAGCGCATTGACGACCTCCGCGCAGGGAAGCACTATATTCCCACCTTCTCCTCCTCCTCCAAGCCCTCGTCCAGCAGAAGGGACCCCAACGCTATGGACGTCGATGCCGTCCGACTTACTCCAGTACAACGTGCGGAGTACATGAAGCAGAACAAATGCTTCATTTGCCACCAAGTCGGCTGTCGCTCGACCAACCATCCTCGCCCCCCTCGCAACGGGCAGAACTCCCGAGGACCACCCTCTCGTCCCCCTCGCAACCCTCAGCGCGCACGCGCCGCAGTCGTCACACCCCCGAACCAAAGCCCTCCCCACTCGTCGACTACTTGTCCGAGTTGAAAGGTCGAGGCACCCAGCAGGAAGATGTCTTGAACGTCCTCAAGGCATGCTTCAACGAAGATGAAGAAAGGCTGCCCATCGCAGCAACCAAGGTGGCCGAAGCATGGCCAAAGGATTTTTAGAAGAGAGGGAAGTTTCGACGTCTTCGCCTCTCCATGTAATCGCCCCTGTAGTTTTATCAAATCCCAATGCGCAATCGATTCGAGTTCCAGTATCGTTATTCGCGCATGAAGGGGGACAAATCGTCGACACATTCGCCCTGGTGGACAGTGGCGCAAGCGGATGCTTCATAGATCGCGATCTAGTGAAGCGAAAGAAACTGCCGATGGAACGGCTACCCAAGCCACTAAGTGCCCAAAATGTGGACGGGTCAAACAACCAAGGAGGAGTAATACGACACAAGGTCACCATCTCCATCAGAATTGGAGAAACCGAGGAGGAACGGAGCTTCCTAGTCCTCAATATAGGAAAAGAAAATATGATCCTGGGATTACCGTGGCTACGAGAAGCCAACCCGGTAATAGATTGGGCCACTGGCCATATCGATCTCCCAGATCAAATCAAGAAGCCCCGACACGACTCCCCTCGGGCAATCGCTCAAAGGTACCTGGTACGGTACCTTGACTTGGATCCAGACTCCAAGATCGCCAAGCTCTGGAAGAAGCGAGTAGACGCTTCGGCAAGGGAAGCTTACCCTGTCAGAAAAGCAACCATTGCCACCGAGATCGCCGCCCAAGCCGTCAAGGAGAAAGCAGTTCTTCCAACCCCGTTCGCTGCCTTCGCGGACGTTTTTGACAAGAAAAACACTGAGGAGCTACCCCCGTCCCGATCTTTCGACCACGCCATCGACCTTGACAAAGACTTTGTTCCAAAAGTCGCTAAGGTCTACCCTCTGAACCCGAAAGAATCAGAGGCATGTAAGGCGTTTGTTGAAGAACACCTCAAGTCGGGAAAGATCACTCCCTCCAAGTCCCCTCAGGCAGCCCCCTTCTTCTTCGTATCCAAGAAGGATGGCTCGCTACGCCCTTGTCAGGACTACAGGTACCTGAACTCGCATACTGTCAAAAACGCCTACCCTCTCCCCCTCATCTCTGACCTCGTCGACCGCCTCAAAGGCTCGAAGATTTTCACCAAGATGGACATCCGCTGGGGATACAACAATGTCCTCATCAAACTGAACGACCGCTGGAAGGCGGCCTTCATCACTCCTCAAGGGCTGTTCGAGCCCACCGTGATGTTCTTTGGACTTTGCAATTCTCCAGCCACGTTCCAGGCTCTGATGGACCACATCTTCGGTGACCTCATGGCAGAAGGTTGGCTGATTATCTACATGGACGATCTTTTGATCCATTCCGCCACCACCGCCGAGCATGAAGCACGAACGATCCGTGTCCTGGAACGTCTTCGTGAACACAAGTTGTTTCTCAAACTGGAGAAATGTTCGTTCGACGCTGAAGAAGTGGAGTACCTCGGAATGATGGTCAGAGAGGGTCAGGTCAAGATGGACCCCACTAAGTTGAAAGCCATTCGAGAATGGAACCCCCCGACCTCGGTGAAGGCAGTCAGATCCTTCATCGGGTTCTGCAATTTCTACAGGAGATTTATTCAGGACTTCTCCCACATCGCAAAACCCCTTCACGATCTGACCAAAAAGAACTCCCCGTGGGCATGGACTCCGGCTTGTGAACAAGCGTTCCAAGCAATCAAACAGTCGTTCCTTCGCCAACCCGTTCTCTCAATGCCCGACGTCATGAAGCCATTTGCTGTCATGACGGACGCCTCCCTCACTGCCACGGGAGCAGTGCTCATGCAGAAGGATGTCAATGGTGACTTACATCCTTGCGCTTACCTGTCAAAGACGCTCTCGCCTGCGGAGCGCAATTACGACATCTATGATCGCGAGTTGCTCGCAGTCATTCATGCACTAGAAGAATGGCGACACTACCTGCGCGGTACCGGTCACCAAGTGGAGATTCTCACCGACCACAAGAATCTCACTTACTTTCGCCAACCCAACAAGTTGTCCCGCCGGCAAGCCCGCTGGCTCATGTTCCTGCAGGACTTTGACCTGCATTTCCATCACATTCCAGGTACGCAGATGGGACCCGCCGATGCCCTGTCCCGACGAGACGACGTCGACACCTCTACCGACAACCAGGAGGTCACCCTCCTCCCCGAAAACCTATTCGCCAGAAAGATCGACGTCGCTCTTGCCGAAAAGATTGCCGCCTTGACTCCCAGCGACCCGATGATCAAGCGATGCATGCAGGCTCTCTACGAAGACTCCCCCCTCTTCCCCAAAATGAATGCTGGGGACTGGGACTTCGACGGTAAAGAGCTGTATTTTCGCAAGAAGCGCTACATCCCGGAGGCGGCTCATGTCGACCTCATTTGATCCCTCCACGAGAGTCCAGCTGGGGGTCATGGTGGTATATTCCGCACCCAGAACCTGGTGCAACGGGATTACTGGTGGCCTGGCATGGCTAATCTGGTCCGCCACTTTGTTTCTGGCTGCGCCGTTTGTCAGGCGCATAAGGTTAATACTCACCCCACTGTACCCCCTCTCACCCCTCTGGCCAGCGTGGCCTCTCGTCCTTTTGAACAAGTCTCGGTCGACCTCATCACCAGCCTTCCTCCCTCTTTGGGTTATGATTCAGTCATGGTCGTGGTAGACCATGGGCTTACGAAGGGGGTAATTTATTCCCCTTGCAACAAAGATATCGACGCAGCAGGAGTCGCCAGGTTATTTTTCAAAACCGTCTTCCTTCGTTTCGGCCTACACTCCCGCTGCATCTCGGACAGAGGTCCACAGTTCGCATCCGCTTTCGCTAGAGAACTCGCGAGACTCCTCGATTACGATCTCGCCCTCTCCTCCGCATACCACCCACAGACCGACGGTGAAACGGAACGAGTCAATCAGGAACTAGAAACGTATCTACGGATCTTCTGTGATGGTCACCCAGAACAATGGGCCGAACTCCTTCCTATGGCCGAGTTCTCCCACAACTCCATGACCCATTCGTCAACCAACGTGACGCCCTTCTCCCTGATGGTCGGATATGAACCGAGATCGTATCCTCCAATCGGAAAGACGTTCCTCCCCGCCCTCGAGTCCAGACTCTCGGAACTCACGGGAGCCCAAACGGAAGCACTGGAAGCCCACGAGAAGGCACGATGATTGATGAAAGAGCGGATCTCGTCCAAGTTCCGCCCGTGGAAGACAGGGGATAAGGTTTGGCTCGAAGGGCGCAACCTTCGACTCAGGTACCCGTCAAAGAAGCTCGCCCCTAGACGGGAAGGACCGTTCGAGATTGCACAGGTGATCTCCCCTGTGGCATACAGGCTCCGACTACCACCGACCTGGAAGATCCATGACGTCTTCCACGCGTCATTGCTGACTCCTTATCGCGAAACTGTGGAGCATGGTCCGAATTTCACAAACCCTCCGCCGGAAGAAATAGACGGAGATGAAGAGTACAAGATCGATCGGATCCTGTCCCATCGTGGATCGAAGGGACGCCGGCAATTCCTTGTGTCCTGGAAAGGGTATTCCGCAGCAGAAAACACCTGGGAACCAAACGGGAACCTGGTCCATGCGCAGGCCTTGCTCAAGGCTTATAAGCTGCGCCACCCGAAGGACTTTCCCTCCCCATCTTCGCAGTAATACTCGAAAATGGCCATTCCTCCTGCTGAAAACAATGCCCCGCTCCCGGCTCAGCCCCCCGTCCGCTCTTCTCGTCTTCCAGTTTCCTCCCGCCGCGTTCTTTACGCTGCTGTTCTAGAAAACCCCGTCGCTACGTATGCCTTGGAGCAACGTATGGATTTCACCGGGGACTACGTCCTCCGCACCCTCGCTAGCCTCTACCGTTCCTATGCCCTCGCACGCACCGTCCACACCCGCCTCTGCCCCGACAACCAGCCGCCGGTATACGCCACCGCCCTAGAGACCTCCTTGATGGAGGCTAGGGGGTACACCTTGGATATCCTTCACGCTGAAGGGTTCGGGTATGTCGTGGACCAACTCCTCCCGGGCATTCTCGCGCCTGTCCTCCGCCCCATCCTCGTTGCTCTCGCTCCTAGGGAGAGAGAGTTTTATTTTCAGTCCAACGACCGCATCGGGTTTCTTCGCCCCACCGCTCGCGGCCCCAATCCCCCTCCTCGTCCTGCCGCAGAAGGATCTCCTCCACCACTACCTATTCCAGCGCCATCCACAAGAGATTCTCCTGCGACCACATTGGTAGCAGACTCTTCCCGTGAGACCACCGGCGAGTCCCTGGAGTCCTTTCGGACCGACGTCGATGAACCCCAGGTCGCTTGTCGACACTCCCCTCTACCGCCTCGAACTGTGCGTCGCCAACCTCGCCAGACGCTTCTCCAGGTTGGATCTGTCCCGGGATCGGTCACCCTCACTGCCGCAGGAAGAAGGATCGCCAATAGGGCCTTTCGTTCCGTCACCCCCCAACCGTCCACCCATCGTGGAACCCCCGCTATTCAGCTCATCCCTCGAGTCACCTCCCCCGTCGCAACAGTGGCTGGTTCTGCCAACTCCTCGTATGGAGCCCCGCCCCCCTACCTCGCCAATCACGGGACTTGTGATGCCCCCATCGTCCTCGACGACAGATCCCCTGTCGGCAGCCCTCACCCTGCTCGACCTCGCCTCGTCCGCCCGCAACTTTGCTTCGAATGCGGCACCGTCGGCCACTTTCGTAGGGAGTGCCCCAACTACACCTGCCCCTTCTGTCACCGCATTGCCCCGGGTCATATTCAGGAGTTTTGCCCAGAACGGGTATGCGGCCTCTGCGGTGCCGTTGGCCATATCGTCGCCAACTGCACATTCCGGGATGACGTCTGGGCAGATTTCAATGCCAATGACGCTTACGACTACGACGTCAACGAGGGGGAGTCTCAGTGAAGGGAGCATTCAAGTTGTGGAGTCGGAGTCTCCACCATGGGAAGGGGGTAATGTTACGGTAGTGGTCTACTTTTTCACTCCATTACCATTGGGACTATTACATTCACCTAGCCTTTTGCTAGTTCCACTTGAACGGTAACAACCGTTCCAGCTTAGTCATCCTTTCTCGTGCACGGACGCGCTTTCTTTCGTACTCCAGAACTCTCTGGAATATTCCTTCCTCATTTGTAGTTTCCTTCTCGCGACTCAATTAGGAACCTGGTCTGTGCGCAGACCCCCAGTAGTATAAAGACCCGGTCTTTACACCATGTACAGTATCTAGTTCTACGCAGTCATCTGCTAGCAATTAGTTCTCCTCCAGACTCTTAGTGTGCGCACTAAGACATAGTCTGAGACCCAGCCCGAGAATCGTCTCCAGAGTCCTGAGGCTACTCCAGAGTGCCTCCTCGCTGTTCTAGTTGTTAGCGCCCAGCGTAACAA